>CAWYPN010000125.1:0-49434 GCA_963966035.1 Acleris laterana
TAACAACATGGACTGTGGGTCTTCCGGCATTAATTTGTCTTCTCTGAACACAACCAGTTTCTCGGATTCGCCTATACACTCCATTAAAAACGGATACATGGGGTAACCGGCGATTGGGAAACCGACGCGAATAATCATGACGAGCAGCTTCACTGTTACCGTTGCAAAAGCCTTTGGCCCCTAGGCAAAACATGATATACCAGCAAGACAGATGTCCTGCACATTTTGGTGTCAATGTTAGGCGATGGCTCGATAGCCATTTTCCTAATCGTTGGATAGGCCGAGGAGGACCCATTCCGTGGCCCGCGAGAAGTCCGGATTTAACGCCGGTTGATTTCTATGTCTGGGGTCACATGAAATCCATAGTTTACGACCTCTCGCCTGTGTCATCCGCGGAAGAACTCAAGACGAGAATTATAAATGCAGCAAATGCAATGCGTAATAATTTGACTACTTCGGTAGTTAAGTCACAACTAAGAAAAAGAATGCGACTTTGCGTACGCAATAGGGGAAGTCACTTCGAGCAAGAACTTTAAATTAAAAAATGTGTTAATTGTTACTATTATTAATTGTTAATTGTTATTACTATTAAACTGTTACTGGTTTTAAATTTTGTTTTAAAATTGTTTTTTTTGTTTTATTGACATTGGGTATTGTTTTTAATTAATTTTATGGGATTTTTTAAAAAACTACCTTGTGTTTAGTTCGAATCCAAATTTCCGCCTGCTTCGTTTGTGATCATTTTTTTTTCAGTTTCTTTGTAATAAGTTCCTAGTTTTTATGCATTTTTGGAGAGCTAAGAAAACGGTTATGTTTTTAAATTAATCTGCAAGCCAAGTTTCATAACATTTTTTTTGTTTTTAAGGCATTTTAGTGGAAAAAGATATCTAAAAAATCTAGAAATAATATCGTTTTTAGTCTCGCATTTTTAAATTTGGACCGATAATTGTTGTTTTAATATTGATAAATAACCAGAGTTTTATTGTTTTTATAAATAAGAAGAAAAAAATAGATTTAAATTGATACTTTTTTTTAAATTAATTTTTGATGCTGCATTTTTGACTTATTTTGAAAAAAGCTAAAAAACATGATAACTCAAAAATGGTTCACTTTTGCATAATGCATATGGGGGTTAAAATTACCGCAAATAGTCACCCCTATCACCTCCTAACGGGAATACGTCGAATTACCAATAACCCTGTATACACGGAGCTACGCTTAGTAAACCGAGAGGTATGAATTCCCATTTTCGTGTTCAGTTGGAATAAACCAAATGGCTGACAGGGGGGAGGCAATCTGCTATAAATCTACCGGTGAAAATTGCGCTTTGGCCTCCTTTGTTTAGGTATAATGGAATAGTACAAAATAGTATTTAGTTTCGATTGTTCCCTTTGTTAGCGAATCTTTTGTTATAGACAACATCTTTGATACGTTATAAGCAGAGATAAAACAAATGGCCGTCATTACTCGCAATAATGTGGACATGACTCCAAAGATTTTAATTAAACGAATTAAATTACATTAAATGATTTCTTATTTGAACTTTAATCTTGATCCTTTGCAGGACAGTAATAAATATATAATACAAAGACATGAGGAGTGGTCTTTAATGTTAATCTAATTAAGTTTGCTCCATTATCATCCGTGGATTGTAAAAGGAGCTTTTCACCTCATAAGTTTATTTTATATCTGTGCAATTAAACTATGTATTGCACAAAAATATAAATATTACAATATTAATATGAAACTAATGCACAAAGGCGAAATTATCCCTAAATGGCATGTCTTCCAGCTAACCCTGAAGTAGATGAGTATGGACAATGCATGGGATTGAAAGCCGTGAAAATTTTATGGGAGCCCCCTTAAATATTTATTTTATTTTTTAGTATTTGTTGTTATAGCGGCAAAAAAAAAACATCTTTTGTGAAAATTTCAACTGTCTAGCTATCACCGTTCATTAGATACAGCCTGGTGAGAGACAGACGGACAGTGGAGCCCCTTACCCTTCGTGTACAAAAACCTGAAAACAAAAGCAAATAGTTAAAGGCTTTGTGTGCATGTTTTTATCTGATAGGACTAAAGGCTGACGCCGTTTATGCCTATACGGGTTCAGCCCGAAAATTTGACTTTAAAAGCTTCGAGTATGTCCACAGAAAAGACAGTAACCTAAAGGAGGGTGGGCTAATTGGCCTAATGACCAATAAGGACAAGCGATATGTCCCCGAATAGGTAATTCTAAGTTGTAAAACTATTACTATGGCAAGTCGTTCGAAATCTTTGTGTGAAAAAGGTTATCGCGATGCAAAGACAGCAGTTTTTCAAGTTAATTATTCTAACGTGTCGTCTATGTAGGCGTCCCGATGTTCCAGACTTTTAAATATTTCACACATTTATTTGAGGTTTCCCGCTACACAAAATCGTTATAGAATTAAAAAAGAAATCCGATGATATTAGTGCTTATTACTATTGGGTTTTAGGCCAGTGTTCATACATTTCTGCCCATTCTCCTTTGTGAATGACCCGTTAATATACATTTTGAACAAAATTATTTATTCCAAACGTTGAAGCATTGAAGTATAATCCTTTTACAATTACCCCTCCGCGGTAATTTAAACTACAATTTGGCACATTATCCTAACCCGACAGCTGCTGGCAACACAGAGGGCGATGTTCCGACATAATTTGCTTTGTTTTACTGTTGCCTGTTTATCTTAATTATTAATGCATAAGGGTTAGATTTGGATGTGGGTTCTTTGGGATATAGTATTGAATGTATTGCTGTTTGATTGGTATGTAAAATACAGTATAATAAGGGTCTAAAGTCTAACTAATCAAACTGAAAATGAGCTTGTGCTGTTCGTCCCCTTTGCCGCAGTTTCGTATGTTTTAAACATAGACAAAAAAGTGAGATTCTAAGTTTGACGTATATTATCTGTGTGTTTATCTATGGCATTGTAGCTCTCAAGCAAAACGACCGAGACGAAAAATGTAGTTTAATTGGTACGGTTTTCACCTAGGTGTCATGAATCAAGGCGTCCGATTCTATCAGACCCGATATCTCAAAAACGGTTCAACCGAATTTTATGAGACCTACCTAAAAACCAATCCTGATTAACATGCTTTCTTTGAAATAAAACTCTGTCCAAATCGGTACATCCATTCCAGAGCTTCGTTGCCACTTATAAATACACAGAAACACACAAGAAGCATTCAACACCCTTATTTTCTTATCAGAGGTTAAAAACATAGAACTGTATAAACACCACATTATGATAAGATGTCTCAATCCGTCCTCACTTGCACACCCCTATCGAGAGAGCGTCATAGTTCTTCATTTGGCTAGTTTCTTCCTTAAAGTCGTAACTTACAAGCTTACCATTTCCAAATCCAACCATAAAACTCTATACATAGTGTTTAAACTTCAGGTTGTTGTGATATTGAGATACGAGGTTTTGAAAGTGTTTACGGGATATACCTAACGATGAGCGACATCGCATTAGAGTGTCTGTGCTGTGGTTGTATTCTCTGACGTAACTAAGGAGAGAGTTGACGAGCTCTGCGGCGTACCTGCTTATTCGAGTTAAGTACCAAAAAAATGGTATAAGCATGGATCTATAGTTTAAATTTTTTCAACTGAGCTCATCCACTTAAGAATACAAAGCCATTGTGAAGTTAACCACAAATTAGGACAAAGAGCTCGCAGTTAAAGCAGATAATAACCGGCTTCGAAGGTTAACATAGATTCTCGACTCTATTTCTTTTAACAATACACTACCAAATACAGTATTAGAATAATGGCAAACATTATTTTTTCATTTTACAACCGCTCGACTAAGATTGTATAGATACAATGACCATTGTTTTTACAGGTAAGTGGAAGAGCTCAGTTCAAAAAGTTTAAAAGTTATAACAGCCAGTTTAAGCCGGTACGTTGTAAAGGTCGTCAACAAACTCAGTGGTTCCGTTACAGAATAACCCAGTGCCACGTAAATTTGAATGAAGTAGCTGTGCTTCTGAAAATATGAGCATTATGTCTCCTATGTTGCATTTACACTGCATAAGAATAAGTGGAAATGTGGTTTGGACACGTTAGACTTAAACAATGTGTTGTTAGGACGAAGCCGGCTGGCGGGTTTTTTGGAATTTGTGTGCGAAATAGAGGTAGTATTTTTTCACAAAAGCTTTTTAGGGTACCTTGCCTAAAGACCGAGCTGTATTCAAATCAAAAAATCAAATCAAAATACTTTTATTTCGGACAACGAGATCCATATCGGGTTAGTTAAAAATTACAATTACAAAGGCGATTTTAGGACACATACCAAACACAAAAACACTAAAAGTAATTTAAAAATTATTCTACTTAAAACTTAAAATCTAAATTTGATTGTACTAGTCTGATTAGACCCACGACTAAGGGACAATCAAACCTGCCCGCAATCATCTTCAGGATGCTGTTACTGCTACCCCTCATTCTACCTAGGAGGGATGCCACTTTTTTCCGCAGGATCGCATGGAAGCCATCCACTCAGGCCTCCGTAAACATGGCAGAGGCACTTCAGAATCGGGGTAGCCGTAACAGCGCCCTGAAGCTGTTATTAAATTAATGACACTGCTGTTCTTTCCTTCGTCTGTCGGTCCGTTCATACGTCCGTCTGCATGGGTCTCCAACTCGTAAACGGAATAAATTTTAAAACCTGCGTCGCTATTGCCTAACGCACTCGCGATCTCAAATGGCTTCAAGCAGAACAATTGTTTTCATTTTGTATGCAGACAAGCCTTCGATTTTTAAAATGAAAACAATTGCGATTTCGAGTGGGTTATAGTGGGAGATCTTAGGTCCTGCACCTTGCATTTTTGAGACAAAGCAAATCCCTTGGACCAGGTGTTCCTGGGGGTGATCTGAGCTGATTTAGGCCGGGTGCCCAGTGGTACCCCCCCGCAGGTGGGCAGGGGAGGGGGGGGAAAAGTGCATCCGGCGCACCTCACTCTAAATTTAATATCTCCATACATCTAGCAAGTATATCAAGTTTGGTGTCTTTTTCTTATAATTCGAGGACGAGAAATTCATTTCTGGAACAAAAATTTTACCCACCCATACAAAAAAAAAGAGAAATTCAAAAATAAAAAAAAACTTTACATATTTTTTTCCGAAAATTTTATTTTTTCTTAAAACTATGGTGATTTGCGTCACAAAAAAAATACTAGTAAATAGCCCAGTTATCTTACTATATAAAAAAAAATTACTTGTCATACATTATTTGTCTGAAAACTGTGTTAAAAAAAATATTTTGTGCCGCGCGGCGGACCACGCCCAAATAGGTACACGCTGTCAGATTTAGTATCAGGGACGCATTCAATTTTAAACTTTGTTCTACATACACAAATAGGTAATAAAATAAATACGTCCTGTAATTATAAAAGAAATTGTAAATAAATTAAAAATTACAATATAACTGAATATGGGATTATTTAATTAGAGATCTTAGGTCCCGATTTCTAAGGGAACCTTGCATTTTTGAGACAAAGCCATCCCTTGCTTGGACCATGTGTTCCTGGGGGGGGTGATCTGAGCTGATTTAGACCGGGTGCCCAGTGGTACCCCCCCCGCAGGTGGTCAGGGGGGGGGGAGTGCATCCGGCGCACCTCACTCTAAGCTTCATATCTGCATACACCTAGCACCTATGTCAAGTTGGGTGTCTTTTTCTTATAATTCGAGGACGAGGAATTCATTTCTGAAACTAAACTTTTACTATCCCACACAAAAAAAAACTTCACTTTTTTTTCAAAAATCCTCTCCTTGCTTAAAATTATGGTGATTTTCCTAAGAAAAAAATACCCTACTAGGTATATAAAAAAAAAACTTGACGTAGGTACATTTTTTTTAAATATTGTGTTAAAAAAAAAATTGTATTGCGAGGCGGCCCACGGTACGGTCAGCCACACCATGTTGAGACAACTTTTCGTAGGCAGCCCCCTCTCGGCCATATTGCATAAGTATACAGGGTGATAAATTGAAATGTCACAGTACGGGGAGTTCGGAAACTAAAAGTAAGATAAGGTTTTAAGGAACCAAAGCCTTGATTTTAGATAGGACGTAATACTTACTGCAATTAAAGGTTTCGCCTTGGTATTGGAAAGGGAATCGAACCAAGTACTTTTCCGGAATAAGTATACCTACATCGTTTTATTGCTGTATTTGATGCGTAAAGTGGTAAGCAATGATTAACATTGGAGCAGCTGTTTCCAAAATGAATAAAATTAAGAGAAATTATGCAAAAAAGGTCAACCGCTGGGTTTGCTTCCCGGTTAGTTACTAACGGACGAGGGCCGGTCCAAAAAAAGTTAGTCAACGGCGTATTATTAATCCTATTGATTTCATTTTATTGCAGCTTAAAAATTTCATTACGAAGTCTTTTGTGTAATGTCACTGACCAGTAACATACAGTTATTTTTTTACAAATTAGAAGAAAAATATGTCTGTTACTTTTTATTCGCAACGATGGAGGTATCGCGGGAAGAATTTCGTGCTATGATATATTACGATTATAAACGAGGGCTAACTTACAAGGATTATCTCCATCTCTTGCCACTGTCAGTTACTGGTTCCGTGAATTTAAGCATGGGCGGAGCGACGTCAAAGATTATCCTAGACCGGGGCGACCGCCAACGGCAGTCACTCCAGAAAACGTCATCAGGATGGAGTGGCTAATCAAGAAATCTCGAAATATTACCAAGCGAGAGATTCAGATCGAACTGAAGGTTGGATCCCAGGCAGTTTCAACCATTTTGCATGATCACCTTAAAGTTCGGAAGGTTTCGTCTCGTAAAAGATAGACGTGTCGATTGGTGCAAATTTATGCTACTCGTAAATAAATTCGAAGGAGGCATATCACAACAAGTGACCTACATTGTGACATCTGACGAATCTTGGATATACAGCTAAGACCCATTTACAAAACAACAATCGACAGTATGGGTCTTTGAAGAAGATGATTTACCCACTAAAGTAGTTCGCGGACGAAGCGTCAACAAAAAAATGGCTGCTGTTTTTTTTCGAAGAAGTGGGCCTGTAGCCGTAATTCCACTAGAAGATCGGAGAACGGTTACCATTGGCTTGGCCGTGTCGATTGCCAGTAGGTACCATGGATTTTTTGAACAAATCGGGAGTGCAACTGCTACCACACCCTCCCTATAGCCCTGACCTGGCTCCATGTTATTTTTTTTATTCCCCACGGTAAAAAAATCATTACGTGGACGAAAATTTTCGACGGCGGATGAAGCAGTGGACGAATTCAGGGGACTTTTTTGACTTTCCGCAAGAACGGTTTTTTTCCTGTTTTGAAAGTTGGTCTAGTCGAATGCATAAGTAAGTGCATAGATGTAGCATAGCAAGGCAATACTTGGAAAAGTTGTAAATAAAGATTTATTATATTTCTTTAAATTTTGTTTAACTAAAAATTTTCGGACCGGACCTCGTAGGTATGTTTTATTATTTAAATCGCTAAATGAAGATTTTGCCTTGAGTAAAATAATAAAGAGGTACCCACTCATACACGACACGTTCCATTTCAAGGTTTTTAAATTTTTTGCTGTTTCGTAAGAACAGTAAAACATATACAAGCGCCAAATTGGGTATGATTATATGACAAACCCTGAAGAAAAACCACCAATACTAAAATATAGTCAATTGTGAGTTGGGTCGCGTGGAATTTGGAATATAATAATACGTAATGTGCGGCAGTACGGAACCCTCGGTGCGCGAGTCCGATTAGCACGCGACCGGTTTTTTTTACAATATAGGCCTTGGTTTCTAACAACATAATAATACCCAGTAACTTATCGTTTCCAATTTGTCCATTGACTGACCCATTCTGATTGCTTGTAAAGTAAAAGTTTTACCTATAGCATAGGATAATCCCATATTCAGTTAATAATGTAATTTTTAATTTATTTACCCTTTCTTTTATAATTACAGGACGTATTTATTTTATTACCTACTTGTGTATGTAGAACAAAGTTTAAAATTAAATGCGTCCCTTATACTAAATCTGACAGCGTGTACGGTCAGCCGCAAAATTGCATGGACACCTCAACGTCTATAATCCCGTGAACACGTGAGGTCACGTTCGTAACAAACAACCTAGATGGCGTTGTTAACTGAGCTAGTGAAATTGTTGTTTACTTCAACTTTATGAAGTTATAGTATTAGAATCGATAATTTCGCCAGTTAACTAAAAGAGCCATTGGCTTAGTTAGTTGACACCTTGTTTTTACGCGGGGTCAGTCTGTGGGTCGGGAGATCGTAACTGCGTTTTGCATTTTTTTTAATAAATATTGTGTCACACTAAATAAATGTATTATGTTTTTAAATAATTATCGTTTTTAAGAAATGATACAACTTTTGTTATTTAAAATGAAAAAACTTTATTTCTTGTATAACATCTTAATTTAGTAAACTGTTTACATAGATTGTTTATAATATTACCTACCTTTGTAACAATAATATGACTATCTAATACTTAACATATTATTGCGGTAATAACTTAAGTATTCGTTTCCGAAATCGGAAAGAGGCTTGAAGTTGAACCACAATAACATAGTAATTACTAACAAATATTTGGAGACCGGGTTACCTTCAGTCAAACGCATTATGGTTAACTATGTTTTGATCACTTATCTATGCATAAAAACTGAAAGTTCGTTTGTAAATGGTGTGATTTGTCTTATTTAAAATAAGATAATTATTTACTGTTGCAAAATAGTATAGAAACGTTAAAAAAGCGAAAATAATGTTCACTTTTGTATTAATTACTTACGTTAACCCGATCTCCACTTGTCCCCTCGTATAACCCCCACTTATATAATAAACTTTAATATCTAGTATAACCCCCACTCTGTTCGATCACAGCTTGCATTCGGGAAGGCATTGAATCGATAAGATTCTGACATAGATTGGATCCACGAATACTATCCCATATTTTTGAACAATGGTCTTCCAAGGCTTTCGGAGTTCGCTCATTCTGGTGATCCCAACGTTGGACAATGATACCCCATAAATTTTCGATTGGATTTAAATCCGGTGACCTTGAAGGCCAGGGAATAGCCCTAATATTATTGTGCTGACCAAACCACTCCCGCACACTACGTGAACGGTGTATGGGACAGTTATCTTGCACGAACGTTATCACCGGCAACTCCTCCTCTGGATACACATTGCGAACGGTGGGCAACATGGTGTCCTACAACATTTCCATATAATTAACACTGTTCGCTCTACTGGGAAGTCTAACCAGTTCTCCTGGGTCAGCCGCACTCATCCATCCCCACATATTTACGGTTATACGACCAGATTCCATGTTGGGCACTACATGATTGTCACTATACCGTGTATTATTTCGGCGCCACAAGCTTAGTCGTCCGTGTTGGCTGGATTTAAAAGTCGTTTCATCTGTAAAGACGACATTACTCCAGTCGAAATGTAAATACTCCAAAGCGAACTCTAACCTTGCTCTTTTATGGCTTTCTGTTAGCAAGGGTTTGACAGCATGCCTACGATGATGCAGACCCTCACTATGTAGAACACGACGAATAGTATCTGCACTTGTATTAAATAATCCAGCGTAGTGGGTTGTTCTTTTAAATCCATCTTCCTCATAATCCCTCACCAGGGCTTGACGCTGGGGTGTGCTTATGAGTGCTGGTCTTCCCGTTCTTTGCCGGGATAGCAAAGATCCGTCCTCTTCAAACCGCCGTATCCATAAAACAACAGTTTTCCTCTGTAAAACAAAACAGAAATTTATAATAACAATTAAAGATATAAAATGCTATAAATAAAAACGAAATATAAATTAATTTTATAAAAACATGAGTGACTACTTACGTTTACACCGGTTTCTCTAGCAATTTCTGACAAATTTCTGCCTTGACCGTGCAAAGCAATTATTTGCGATCTTTTGACCAGGTCAATATTGCAACGAGAAGTCATTATTTAAAGAAAATTCAACGAAAGTAAAATTAACACAAAAAAGGCAATCGATTAAGCAGCTAACGAACGAACGAGCGTAAGTCTTTGTAATAATCATTCTGGTATTTATAAATCTTAAGTCTACCCTCTTTAGCAGTTACATTAAGCGGTTTCATGCGAAAATAAGCAAATCATTATAAACTAGTAATTAATTTCGACGCCACAATAAAAGGTTTGATGGTCCAATGGCATGTAAGGCCGCCCTCCTACACGACCCCGAGTGTCCCGGGTTCGATCCCACGTCGAGGAAGAATGTTTTTGATAATTTAACCTCTTAGTTTGGAATTGACTAACATTTCATAATATAACTACTTAAATCTACTATACTAAGGGTCTGTCTCACAATGTCCGAGTAAAGTCCCAAATAGCTACCTAGCAAATAAATTACCTGGCAGTTAAAACTCCTGGGTAGCATGTGTTGCGTTTCACAATCATCTTACCGATAAGTTTATTGGTCAAATTAGTTACTGGACAGTTATTACTCAGTAGAGGTGGCAATTCTCAAATGGACGTTACGTTACACGGAAAGCGTAATATTATAATCTTATTTTTTGTATTTCATACTGCATAAAATATTATATTTTACATGTTTTTTCACGTAACGTACAAATATTGATTGAAACATTTTTTCAACAACTATTTATTAATAAAAACAAAGAAATAAAAATACAAAATTGATTGCCTTCTTTGTGCAAAGGAACGCAAAATGTCAAACTCTAGCCGCCAAACATTAAAAATTTGAAACATCAAACGTGCGCCTGACAGATGTCAAATAAGTTAACCAACACATAAATCTGTTATTGGCCGGTTCACCTGGCCAACAGCTTATCAAGCACTTTATTTGCCAGTTAGTCCTATTTGACGATTGTGAAACGCAAACGATGTGTTTACCCGTTAGATAAGTTCCAAATTGCTTATTTGGAACTTTACTTGGACATTGTGAAACAGGCCCTAAAATATTGAAACTATAAAATAAATAAAATAATGTTTGATTAGGTTGCGTATGAGCAAAGAAATATTTTTTTAATATTTTAAGATCATTACCTATAACAACGCCATCTAGGAAGATCTTCTTGAACCACTACGAGCAGATAGATGGTCAGTTTGCACCTCAGAGCATTATCTTTATGAACTGTCCATGCACTTTTGCGGCCCACTGTACCTATTTGGGCGTGGTCCGCCGCGCGGCACAAAATATTTTTTTTTAACACAGTTTTCAGACAAATAATGTATGACAAGTAATTTTTTATATAGTAAGATAACTGGGCTATTTACTAGTATTTTTTTTGTGACGCAAATCACCATAGTTTTAAGAAAAAATAAAATTGTTGGAAAAAAATATGTAAAGATTTTTTTTTATTTTTGAATTTCTCTTTTTTTTTGTATGGGTGGGTAAAATTTTTGTTCCAGAAATGAATTTCTCGTCCTCGAATTATAAGAAAAAGACACCAAACTTGATATACTTGCTAGATGTATGGAGATATTAAATTTAGTGAGGTGCGCCGGATGCACTTTTCCCCCCCCTCCCCTGCTCACCTGCGGGGGGGTACCACTGGGCACCCGGCCTAAATCAGCTCAGATCACCCCCAGGAACACCTGGTCCAACGGATTTGCTTTGTCTCAAAAATGCAAGGTTCCCTTAGAAATCGGGACCTAAGATCTCCCACTATTAAGCAATAGCCCCTCTGATTTGTAGTTAATCTAAAAGGTTGACTCGAAACCAAAAGCATGAAAGAAGAAAAGAAAAACTGTTATTTGTAATGCAAGGCTGCAAATGCGTTGTTTGGCCCTGAGGGTAGCAGAGATTACATACACGAAACGTAACTTTGCAGCCTAGGAAAACGTACCTACAAGTTTTCACCTCTACAAAATACAAGATACCTACATACATACATCAACTCACGCTCATTCCCAGAATGGGGTAGGCAGAGCTATAGAATTACTAACCCCAAAATAACTTGTTGACAATTTTGTAACCACATTTGGCGCATTAAGGCTAAGATCTTTACCAGTGTATTAGTAACAAGTTGCAAGCCCATCGCCTAACAGTCACAAGCCTTTATTCCCTTAGTCGCCACTTACGACATCCACGGGAAGACATGGACACTATTCTAACCCGGCAACTACAAGGAACTAGATACCTAGTAGAAATAAATGAAAAATAACATCAGAAAAGCTATTCTTATTTTAAAAACTACTCTTTAACAACAAAAGAGACGCATAGTGCTTGCAATGCACCTGGCGTTCTTAAACTGTCCTACTCCAACAACGAATCACTGCAGCAGTCAGAACACCACCTACTGCTATGAAAAGAGATATCAGGAAGGGTGGTGATTGCGATCCGGACAGACCCTGCACAAGCTCCTACCACCGGTGTAGCTGTTCTCTGAATCTGTTTTGAAACATGTTGCTAATTTACTTTGCCAGGCGCTTTTTTCATAATACTAGCTAGACTAGACATTATGATATTCAAGTATAACTTGTATTTATGTAGGTATGTATGTTGGTGCTTTTTTACCACGTAGACGCTGAACAGTTAGCTCGAAGCAAGGTGTCGTTAGATTATTAGATTATTAGAAAGCGCACATGTCATTATTATTGGTACATTAAATAAATAAAAATACTAGTTACAAATTATAAAATACAATAATACTTAAAAGTAACATTATAAGGTACTAAAGTAATAAATAATTATTTTAAGCCTAACACAAATAAAATCATTAAATAAAATAGTGACTAGTAGAACAACATAACGAGGTCTCTACGTCAGGAACGATAATTAAAATAACTAACTGGAAAACAAGTCCTTGCAAGCGTGAACAGACCGGACCTAACAGAAAGCACCCCTTCACGAGTATAACGCGTATCTCAGCCAGCGCCTCCCTCAACCATGTGTTTGGTAAGGTGGCGACCCGATCAACGATGTTTAAGTATCATATCTGATATCAAGCCTCTTAAGATAATAAAAGTATGCGGAAGTCATTTCAATCAAAATGGAAATTTCAATAAACAATATGTATGAGAAATTGGCTTTGAGTCATTATAAATATTTGAAAAATGCCCCGTTGAATTTAAAGTGTATATTTTCACCTAGACGGCAATACTTAATACCGACGAATATAAAAAATAAAGTATATTAAGAAAACTATTTTTAAATAAAACAATAAATAAGTACATGTTTTAATTTGTTTATTGATTTTATTTCAATACGAAGAAAAAAATAATGTTGACACTGACACATTCCATGTTCGCATTGTTGTGTTCCTGTTTGGGGATAAGACAGCCGGTGAAATGACTCGCATAGAGGCATTCCATCTTAGTCCTCAGGGTTGGCAACGCATTTGCCGTCTTTGGGTCTCCCCAGACCTATCGACGCGGAATCGGCTTGAGCCGGCAAAAATAAGTTTTATGTCCACGCAATAAGATCGAAAACGAAGTCGTTTCGTTTGCAACGCCGAGCCGGGCCGAGCCGAGCCGAGCGATACCATTTTCAATCTTACTGCACGGACATAATTTTTTTTCTTAACGGCCCAAGCCGATTCCGCTTCGATAGGTCTGGGGAGACCCTTAGGATTGCACTGGAGTCTTGGGAATGTGAGACATTCAACATGGCAACATAATATATTTGCAGTAAAGTTCTACAATTGCAGTCTTCAGATTGTAGTCTTGAGAGGTCACTGTTTCCACTTACCATCAGATGGCCTGCTCGTTTGTCTTCTCTATGCCATAAAAAAAAGGCGATATAACATTTTGCAACATCTCTTTAGTATAGGTGCCCCGAGTTAGCACAGGCATTGTACCTGTTTGTGTAGATAATACACATTAGATATTTTATGAAAAATTTCCAAGATTACGGCTCTGGCGATATAATAGTCGATACGATAAATAATTACATAAACTATAAAATAACCCAACAAAATTTGGAAAAATGATAAAAACTCAATTAAATACATGATAAGCACTTAGGCAATATTTTCAAGGTATGCAGCCGATTGTTTAAAGACTTGTTTTGTCTATGATTTCTGTTTAGTAAAGTGTGCATTTCTCTAGGTAAATATTATTAGCAACAAATTATGGTTTTCAAATAAAACGGTTCCTTAGCAAGAAAACAAACAATTTAATCTAACTGTGAGGCATTATAAAGGAACGAATTACACATGAAATGAAGATTGAAAAAAAAAAAAAACAATAAAGAGAGGCAATAGAACGATACCGAAAATGGCTCCGTGAAATCGACGACCGCCAAACGCAAAAAGTGTCATGGCCGGGGTAGGATCGGTTTTTTTTTAAATCTATTGACAGTTCTTGGTTTTGCGAACAATATTTATATCGTTTTCTAGTACCCATAGTACACGTCTAGGGCTTAGTTTGGGACTAGGTCAATTGATGTGACATTGTTCCCTGTTTTTTTTAATTATTATGTGTATTCATTAATGAACCTCCAGGTCTTTTCGTACTTATATTGTTTAGTACAAAGTACTTCTATATTGCATTCGAATATGACTGTACGTGTTCTAAATAAAAAAAAATAAAAAATATATGTTTAGTGTAGCAGAATGTCAGAATGAAAAGATGTCCAGTGTCTGTGACTTCACACATCAACCTGACGCACCGAATAGTTGTTTAATTAAAGTATGTTTGCTTTGAAAGGCATAGCTTCCCGATTAAAACTTCCTGAACGAAAGTAACTCACTCAAGACAAGCGGTGAAGACTGGAAAATTAGTTTTCTCAGTTCTAATTGCTTCGCCGAAGTTCACGCGTACTTTACGAGGAGGCCCGATGGGGTTGTTGTGTAGGTAAATCAGCTGGGGTTTACAGTGTTTGTTTGTAGTGGTGAAGCCAATAACAATGATACAGTGCACCAGTCTTACATAAAATGGTTTTATTAACCCCTAGTCGTGCTTTATGGTGCTCCCACACTGCGGTTATGAAACATTTTATAACACATGTATAGATTTGCTAAATAGTATGTTGTAGTGTTATAAAGTATTTTATAACCGCTGTGTGCGAGCACCATTGGGTAATTAACCCCTGACGCTAAGTGAGGACTTGAGGAATGAGTTCGGTCAGTTTGTTTTGTATTGTATATTGTATTGTTGTTTGTATTGTTTGTAACAAACAATATATTTGCTTAGAAAAGCATAGCTTCCTGATGAAAACTTCTCAAACGAAGGTAAAGACTGGAAAATTAGTTTTCTCAGTTCTAATTGCTTCACCGAAATTCACGCGTACTTTACGAGGAGTCCCGACAGGGTTGCTGTGTAGGTAAATCAGCTAAGGGTTGTACGGAACCCTCTCCACGCACGTTCAATTCGCACTTTTTTTTTCCGAATATTTTTTTAGTAACCGAGGTCTATTGTTGACACTCTGCTGTTCTTCTCTTCGTATGTCAGTCTGTTCGTCCGTCCGTCCATTCGTAGATCATTCGTCTACAGCTCGTAAACGGAATAACTTCTAAAACCTGATTTGTAGTTAATGACCCGAAACGGAAAGCATGAAAACGGAAAAGAAAAACTGTTAATTGTAATGCAAGGCTGCAAATATGTTGTTTGGCGTTAGTTCTAGTATTAAATTCAGTGTAAAGCCGGGTCCGCTGCGACCTGTTTTTGTGTTTTTCTAACACCTAACATGTTTTTCTAACATAATAGGGGCGTGGTCTAAATGTTTTTGTTAGCAAAAACACTCAAACATGTTTGCCGCGACGGATGGAAAACATCCCCGCGTTCGCCTGCGGAGGGGGGTGCAGCGTTCATTTTGTGTTTGCCCGTCATACTGTGTCGGTCTCGGTTGTCCTGTCAAAGTGTCAACTGTCATCTTTGAATTAATTTAATTGATTTGATTGTTGACGTGATGCACGGAGTAAATAATCACTTACGTTTTTGTTCCTTAGATTGGCAATATATCCCTCGATTAAGTAGTTTTTTTTTTTACGTTACTCAGCATGTATGAAGTGTCAACCCACTGTTGACTTCTTTGGATCAGATCCATCACCGCCAACACAGATAAGACGTCCTCTTTGTCGGTATTCATGATAAATTTTGTGCGTGAACAATGTTTGGAACAACAAAAACGTTTTTTAATTAATGTTGCAACGGACGGGCACTTTTACTAACATGTTTGGCTAACATGTTAGACAAACAATGTTTTGTTAGATTTTCGTCGCAGCGGACCCGGCTTAAGAGAATGAAAATAGGATCCTGAGGGTAGCAGAGGAGGTGAAGACTGGAAAAATAGTTTTCTCAGTCCTAATTGCTTCGCCGAAGTTCACGCGTTGGTCTGTAGGTATATCAGCTGGGGGTTACGGTGTTTGTTTGTAGTCGTTCAGCAAACAAAAGGTTTTATTAACCCCTATTTGTGCTTTATGGTGCTCCCACACTTCGGTTATGTAACGATATGAAACATTTTATAACATATTTTTTTTGATTTACTAGTACCTTGTATAACCGGTGTGTGGGAGCACCATTAGGTAATTAACCCCTGACGCTAAGTGAGGAATGAGTTTAACACCTATGTCAGTCTATGTGTGGCTTCGTACCTAGTTCTTAAAGAGGTGGACCGATACGGCTGCAGTTTTTTACTTACGAAAACATAGCCTATGTTCACGAGGGCTAATGTAGGATTCTAATAGTAAAAGAGTTTTTCTAATTGGTTCAGTAATTTCTTAGCCTATTCAACGCAAACAAACAAACAATAGTATTAGCTTAGAAAAGCATACAGCTTCCCGATGAGAACGTCCCGCACGAACACAAGACAAGCGGTGAAAACTGGAAAATTAGTTTTCTCAGTTCTAATTGCTTCGCCGAAGTTCACGCGTACTTTACGAGGAGGCCCGACGGGGTTGTTGTGTAGGTAAGTCAGCTGGAGGTTGCGATGTTTGTTTGTAGTGGTGAAGCCAAAAACAATGATACAGTGCACCAGTCTTACATAATAGTAGATTATACACCGAAGGGATTGAGCACTGTTTTATGTCACGGGCGCGATATTGAACCCTGAGCAAATGAGGGTCTATTTTCCAAGCGGAGCGGGGGTGTTACGAGTTAATTCCTGAACGAAGCGGGGGAATTAAAACGGAGTCCTGAGTGCAGTGAGGGATTCAAGCTAGCGTAAGACGAAAACAGCTTTATCCGAAAGGAGAATACTTTTCTTTTCTCACCTTTTCTCACTCATAACTCGCTGGTTGATAATGAGATTTGAATTCCTATGAAAAATTTCAATTTGTACGTATTTTTTTCAATTAGGTACCTACTTCAAGTTTTAATAAGACGTTTTTCTAGTAAGTAGCCTTGCTTTTTATTGCCTCGTAAAAGGTGAGAAAACTAGAGTATCCTCCTTTTGGGTAAAGCTGTTTTCGTCTTACACGAGCTTGAATCCCTCGCTGCACTCAGGACTCCGTTTTAATTCTTTCTCTTCACTCAGTATTAACTCATAACTCCCTCGCTACGCTCGGGAGCTAAATTTGGAGTTCCTCATTTGCTCAGGATTCAATATCGTGCCCGTGACATAAAACAGTGCTTTATCCCCTCGGTGTATAATCGACTATTATTAACCCCTGTTAGTGCGTTATGGTGCTCCCACACTGTGGTTATTCGATGTTATGAAACATTTTATAACACAACATTTTTAGATTTACTAGAATGTTGATGTGATTAGATAATATTATTTATTACGCAATATAAAATTACGTTACAAATTGCACATGATAAACGATTTTACATTAGGGTCATCACATCATAAGTGAAAATATATGAAAGAAAAACAATATGGGGATATTAACAAAATACAAAACAAATTTACATAAGAACGAAGATGTCAATAGTGAAGAAAAAATATCATCATTATCACAAATACTTCAATCTAGCACAAACAATAAACAAAAAATTAAAATACATTAAAGCTTAAGACTGCGCCGAGCAAACGCCGAGCGTCCAGTGGCGCCCTCATGACTATTATTGGGTTTTCTAATTAACTAAAGATATTCCTTGGAACCAAACAAAATGTGTTTGTAGCGCAAGTATAAACACAATTTATGGGATACGTAACAAACTTTAATAACAATTACCCTTTGAGTAGTCAGCTTAACGGGAAAAGGTGGCCACTTTTTTTCGTTAAGTTAATAACTCGAAGGTGAATTGTTATTAAACTATATGATATACCCTATAAGTTGTGTATTCAATTGTAGTACAAACAAATTTCGTCCAATTTCAAGAAAATACTTTAGTTTATTAGAAAACACAATAAAAGTAATGAGGGCGCCACTGTACATCCGGCGTACGCTCGGCGTAGTCTTAAGGTCCGTACACCGTAAACTGAGTTGACTAAAATGTATACGCTGACTGTACCCAACACTAAGCTTACACTTGAGAATTCCCGTTGCACCAATAACCCCAAACAATGGAAGCCATAATGCTCCCGGGTCCTCCCCGGTAAGTATCCAGACAGCAAACAGAGTTTCCCATAGATATTATCGCGTTTTCTACCAATTTCCCTGGTTTCCTGTGGCGAAAACATCGCTGTGCTTTCTTTAGAACGGTTTAGTTACGGATTAACTGTTAAACATAGTTAAAACCCACAGTATTATGGCGATCCTTTTATTTCAGAGTTGATTTCTCGAAAACCTGGCTAAAAACTATCCCGATTAAACCATTTCTTTCGCTATATAGCGATAAGACCGCCTGTTGACAAACTATGTAATCTTTTTTTTTCTGTATATATTTAATCTTGTATATCCGTAAGCCGTGTGGTTGCCGGCTTAGAATAGTACCACTCTATGTCTCTCTGTGGAAGTCGTAAGAGACGACTAAGGGTTTAAAGACTTGTAGTAATGTTAGGCGATGGGCTTGCAACCTGTCACTAATATACACATGGTAAACATCTTAGAATGTTTGTGCAGAATGTGGTTATAGAATAAACAACTAGTTGTCAGAGTTGTCGGTAGGTAATTGACAACATTTCATTTTGGTGACACCTGCAAATTACTATACGAATCGAAAGGGTTTTGCCTCCTGAACACGGCAAAATATTTATTGTAGGTGACTTCAGAAACCGGGCATTAGTGTCTTAACCCAGGGTTAAACTTTTCGTGCAAGTGGCCCTTAATCGGTTGACATGATACTTTTTTATATACAGATTGGACTAACGTAATATGTCCATTGTGTCGTAGAAATGAAGTTACGCCCTTTTAGAATAAGTACATCTTAATAAATTAATAATAAAATAATTATTCATTCTAGAGAAAATTTAAAACTATTAGTGTCTTTCTCCTTCCAAACAGTATCTATAAAACGAATAAAATTAAAGTCTTGAAAATATGAAATACCTACCTACCCCACTCTGGGATGAAGGCGTGGCGGTATGTATGTATGTGTATATCCGTTACTTGGTGTATGTGGTGTTTCAATAAAGTGCATTTGTATGTGTGGTTCCGGTGTCATATGTGGTTGCCGGGTTAGAACAGTGCCACTCCATGTATTCCCGTGGAAGTCGTAAGACGCGACTAAGGGAATAAAGGCTTGTTTTCGTTCAGAAAATGAGTACTCCTATCACTATCACAAAGAAAATAAAATGTCAAGTGCTTCTGTGTGTACTGACGTGGATTTCGAAAAAGGAATTGCATCTGTTACTATATATTTTTATGAAAACCTCACGTAAAATGTTTTATTATTTTTTATTCGTGGTTTTTTTCCTTTAATTACACAATTATCGATATATCGATAAATAAAGAAGGTAACAACAGTCTTTTGTTTTGCCGCAAAAAATCCGGGCTCAGGTTATTACCTATAGATTAGATTATAAACATACTATAATATTTATTAAAACACGCTTCGTCACGCAATCTTCGTCTCTGCAATATCCGCGCAGAAATAACAATACATCATTCAGTTGATATGCCTGCTTTATCAAAACGTGGAAAATAATAATAGTAAAGTAACATTCATGCAACGTGTGTCAATTTAATATCAAGGAATGATTGCTTCTATTTTTCTTCTGTAGGATCCTTTTTCAGTTACCTTTTACGCACTTGAACACGGCGTTAAGAGCTATTGTTTCTGATTGAAATAGTTATTGCCGTTTTCGGAAAGAGGAAATAGTCATCGAATAATCGAAGGAGGAAATCTAAGGGAAAATTTATTCGTAGGGCAGCATTAAGGGTACGCTAACTTC
This sequence comes from Acleris laterana, assembly GCA_963966035.1. Classification (NCBI taxonomy): domain Eukaryota; kingdom Metazoa; phylum Arthropoda; class Insecta; order Lepidoptera; family Tortricidae; genus Acleris; species Acleris laterana. The sequence goes on from CAWYPN010000125.1 coordinate 20,187, forward strand.
ATTTAGTTTTAGTTTAATTGACCTCTTTTGGTTTGGAGTCTTTTTGTAAGGATACTTTCAAAGTAGCAATTTAAAAAACCTAAACCCGCCTTCAAAATCGCAAAAAATTACTTCTTTTTAAATCTTATGTAATAGGTCAGTCCAACTGAAGTCTGTTTCTGGTTAAAAATATTGTAGGACTCCGACTTCAGTCGGACTGACCTATTACGTAACATTTAAACATAATTTCTTTTTGCGTTTTTGATGGCGGGTTTTGGTTATTTAAACATAATTATGCTGTTATGTAGTCCAACTTCTCAATTAAAATGAAACTATTGAACATTTCAAGCTCGCTTTGCCGCAAGCAACGCCGTGTGAAATTCATAGTCATATAATTAAACCTAAATATGCTTCGTCATAGTCGTTCATCGCTATCGCATTCAGTCGCTATCATAATCGAAATATCTTATCGCCACCCTTGAAATAGATACCGTTACATAAGGAGTTCCGTTAGCTATCTATGGTCTTCATCATCAGTTCAAGTTCACCAAATAGTGCTTTCCACGAGCAAATACACGACTTACAAATGTTACAATGAAAAATTCCGGAATCCTATAGATGTGCCTATAATTTTTGAAGAGTTCTATCGATTTCTCATGGAGTCCATAATCAGGTCTTCATTTTGATGAAAACCAAACCAATTAATTATTATGGAGCTTTCAAATAAAAAAAGAATCACCAAAATCGGTTCACCCAGTGGAAAGTTCTGAGGTAACAAACAAAAACTACCACTTGCTGCGTGTAAACGGAGCATTACCGATAACATCACAAAACATTTTCTACACACTGATGAGCTTTAAAAACCTTAACAAAAAATAGAATTTCGTCAACCATCGGTCGCTTGCCACTACCAAATTAAAAATAGCTAAAGGTTTCGCGTCGATGTACTTTATGTAGTTTTAGTTGGTTGCGGCAAATGAAAGGGTGTGCTGTCGTGGTGAAGGGGGAAGGTGTAAGATGGAAGCTTAGGGTGCATATTTGATCGGTTCTGATGAAAGTGATTTTGTTGCCTGTTACGTCTAAATCCGAACAACGTGAGGTTTCCAAACAGGATCCGAGAGGGATCAGGTTCGCAAATGGATTCCGAGTAGATAGCCATTAATGTTACATTTGTATTAGGCGATGTGGATACGTTGTGGCTTGTTAGGTTGAAGTAGTTATAGGATAGTGATAGATTGAATTAATGAACATATTTGTAATTACGTAACACCTAAGTAATATTTTTTTGAAGCCACGGCAAAAAAGAGAGGCTATATAATTGGGAGTACAAATCCTTCATTGAATACAAAACGGACACAATCCGAAATGAGTCAGTGTTGCATTTTAAAATTAGAAGCGGTTGGAATACGATTTTTAAAGGAAGAGCAAATTATTTTGGAATGTGTCCGTTTTGTATTCAATGAGCGATTAATGTTTGTGTATCTGTGCGTCTGTCGGTGTCGTAGATGGATGGACCGATTTGAATGAGTTTTTCGGAAAAGGAAGTTAGTGTAATCGGAATGGTTCTTAGCTAGTTTTCACGATAGTCCCTTCGGCCATTTAAGAGATCAGCTCTGACAGGGTTCGTCATTAACTACAGTCAAGAGCAATCAAAACGGGTAATTTTATAAAGAATTTCCATATACAGTGACCCGTGTTCATTGCTCCTGAGTGAATATCGAGGTTTTTTGTCTATTCAATAATTATTCACTAAGGGCTGATTTTTCAATTTCCAGATAACACTATCTGTCAGGTAAATTGTAACTCGGTCTTTTTCTTTGTCATAAGGAAGAACACCATCATGTTTTATGTTTTACGTTGACTCGGCAACAACTGTCCTATTCTCTGTTTAAATTATTAACAGGAACATGATAAATGAAGTCATTACGACAATTTACGACGTACTGCAGCGTTAATATTGGCGCTATAAATATGCTGATTCATGTACCTTTGCACATTATCAGCGTTCTTAGTTATGTAACTCTTTTTTCAGATAATTTCCCAACCGTGCCTGGTAAATTATAGTTTAGTTTTCTTTTGTTTTTATTAATTGTGCCAAATTGTCGATGCTGTGTTACTGGCTAAGTAGGTATTTCTTCTTTAAATATGTATAAATACCAAAAGTCGAATTATGAACGTAACTCAGTAGGAATTTCTACCTGTGACAAAATATTGGACTCGATTTTAAACCCATTTTTCAAACAGTTAGGGTTGATTTTAGCATAAATAAATAGTTAAAATACATAAAGTATACAGTTATGTTGCCCGGTGCAAAAAATATAAACTCGATTTAGAAGTAGAAATATTTTTAAAGTTTGAAACATTTTGTTATTTCGATGGTTGACACGGTCAAAACATAGGTATTTTTTAAAGTTATTAATTATTATATTTTAATATAATAGCTATTACAATAAAAATACTCATTAGTTGACTCATAAAAATATCTATATTAAATAAATACTAACTTTGCGATAAAGTTTGTCATACATATTAAAAAGTTACGAATAAATGTCAGGACACAAGAAAAAGTAAAGGTACAAACTTTCTGAGAAATGCCCTTATGTAAGGTATTTGCATGTAGTTTTTGTATTTATTTTGCCACTAACTATAAGTCTCGTGTGGTTGCTGGGTTAGAATAGTACCACTCCATGTCTTCCGTGAAAGTCGTAAGAGGCGACTAAGGGAATACAGGCTTGTAGTACTTTTAGGCGATGGGCTTGCAACCTGTCACTAATTGTACACTTGGAAAACATGTAAGCGTGATTTTGCAAAATGTGGTTACAGATATATGTTTTTTTTTTTAGAGTTGTTGGTAATTATGTATCTCTGCCTACGCCACTCTGGGAATGAAGGTATGAGGTTATGTGTACTAACTTTAAGTATTTGTTTAATAGTATAAATATATGTTTTCATTTTTATTTTTTAAATAACACTTTGTTCTTAGCGTACCGTCCGTCTGTCACACTCGGAGCTGGCTGAAAAGCAGCGCCGCAGGTGATTAACACCTCAGCATTATGCTGAGCCAGTGTCTGATTCACTGCCGCGAAGACACACTTTTCCTGGTCTGATCTTGCTTCTAGATCTTAGGCCCGTATTTATAAACTCATCTTGGCTGAGATGCGCGTCACAAGATACGTCAAAGTAAACGTCAAACCATAGAACACTGTCATTTTTGACACATCTCAAGACGAGCATTAGAGTTGAGATTAGTTTATAAATACGGGCCTTAAAGTTGTTTTATCAAACAAACTCGGGTAAGCCATACTTGTGAGCGTAGCTGTCGTGTGCGTGTCTATACGTGTTGCAACAACAGCATAGATAGCTCATCCACTTACATTAGACAAAACAACTATAATGAGTATAATCACAGTGTCATCGTCATAGTAGCTAATACTACTATAACGTCTAAAATAAGATAACGACACACAAACAAGATATGGATACGATAGTTAACGGTAACGTTATCGATCATAGTAAACTTTCGTACCGTTTTGAAATGATCTACATGAAATGACACTCAATGGGTCTGTCCTGCAGCTTACGTCATCAATATTCATTTTCTACAACGATAATCGATCAGTCGATTTATAACGACGGGATAGCCTGGCTGGTAGTGATCCTGGTTACGAAGCTAGCGGTCTCGGGTTTGATTCCCGGTATGAGCAAGAATATTTGTTTCTGAGTCTAAGATGTTTTCTATATTTTTAAGTTTTTATATCGATGTCTAGTACCCATAGTATAGTCACGGTAAAAAAAGGTTCGTCACTTTTCGACTTTATATCAACGCACTTAAGGTCCAAAAGTGACGAACCTTTGCTTACCGTGACTATACAAGACTAGACTAGAGCTCAGTTTGGGACTGGGTCAATCTGTGTGAGATCGTCCGTTGATTTTTTTTAACGTTCGCCATATGCATCAGGACCACTGTTTTGTCAATTTTGACTTAAACTTTGACATGTGCCGCAAAAAACCACTACGTCAGTCCGGATTAAATGAATATATACCTAACGATAGAAATCTACATGACAGTGATTATTTTCTGTGCTCGTTATCGGAAAGACCACGCGATAATTATCAGGCTATGAACTATAAATAAGGATTAAATGAGTATTTATTTTAGTCATATGCAAGACATCACCGACTCAAAATGTCCAGGAAATTGCATTATTTCGAGTATGGCGGTCTTGCTGAGTCCGTCAGGTACATTCTGCATTATGGAAAACTGGAGTTTGAAGATCTCAGATACGAAATGAAGAAATGGCCAATCAAGAGTGTGAAAGACTGTAAGTATTTATAAGGGATTCTAACCACATTTTATTTTCGAATTAATAATATGAGTCCGTAATATGAACAGTCAAGTCCTAACAAAGATATTTTTAAACTTTTGCTTTTACAACAATGTTATATACTAAAGTTAAAGTTACACCGAAGATGATATCGCTGTCACAGTCCTTCCACGATCAGGTCAGGTGATCATGCGGGCTGGTGCAACCCAACAGAAAAGTGTCGGATTAATAACGAAGTAACCTGTTGTTTGTTTTTATTCTTAGTTGCCAAGAAGGAGTGATTATTCGGTTTAAATATGGGTTAGATAGTCGAAAAACTTACTAAGAATAAATCATTTTATCCATAGGTATATACTAAGCTGAGAAACTAGTTGATTCCAAATATAGTATTGAGCCCGTGCGGCCGACTTACCGAATAAACATCTTTTATCTTTTTTTTTATATGGGTTTAGTCAGTATTATTTGCTGCTGTTTGCCAATACATAGGTAGGTATATAAAGGAGGATGGACAAGTTACCTATGTCACCGGATAGGTTGTTTCAAGTTCAAAAAACTTCATGTTTTTTGTGGCATTTAACTTCTGCCATTTAAACTTCCCCAAAACGAATTGACATTACCGTATAAAAAGTTATAGAATATAAAAATACCTTTCTGATAACGTAATCACTTATTACTATTGGTTCCTAGGCTGGGGTCCAACTATTTCCGCCCATCCTCTTTTGATGCTTGGTTAAGTTATACTTTCCCAGGTCAGACGTTCTACTGATCTACCTAAATAATCGTGCAAATGAGATTTGCATTTGTAATGCCATTATCTGTTTTCCAGTCCTTCCTTACGGCCAATTGCCTCTGTACGAAGAAGGCGGCAAGACCTTGAATCAGTCAGCGGCCATCGCCCGCTATGTAGGCAGCCAGGTCAACCTCGTTCCAACCGATATCTGGGAGCAAGCGATCCTGGACGCTGCCGTCGCCAATATCAATGATTTCTGGAAAAGTAAGTAGTGGTGCTAGGTCCTTGTGCATGGTTCGTCCGAATCGCTACCACCATCTTAACCACCTCTTAAGGCCCAAGCTTCTACCCATAGTACTTATTAATTTTGTCATTCAGACCCAGCTCCTTCGACAGTTGCGTAGTCACTAGTCATAGCGTAACACGGTCCTACCAGTAGGACTTAATAGAAAACCCGCCATTTTGTTTTCAAATTTCGCGCTATACTAATTTCGCGCTCTAAGTAAGTCTTCTTGGTACTTGGGTCTGAATGAGTATAAAACAATAGTACTACTGGTAGGACTACGGGCCGTAGTGACTACGAGCTAAATTTTTCGTTGGGCCTTAGGAGGTTAACCTACGGCCAAGCAGCATTTGCATTGTCGTATTCACGTGAAGGAATAAGACAACCAGTGAAGTTACGAGTAAAATTACATTCGTTGAGAATGCTAATGTCTATGTGACACTCAGTCACAGATCCCACTTACCATCAGTCAGCATGTGTGCTCGTTTGCCTTGCCATGCCATAAAAAGGCACAAAATCCTTACAATCCTGTCCTAGTTACTCTTACTAATACTTAAACTTAGGGTGATGGAACCAATAATGGACAAGGCATCAATAGGCCAAAATAAGGATTATTCATTTGTTTTCCAACAATCAATATAGGGCCATTTGAAATTTGAATTACGAGTGAATTTAGACAATATAGATTTTGAAATTTGAGAATCCTCATTCCTCTCCTTATCATCATCATTATTCCAGCCGAAAGACGTCCTCTGCTAGACATACGCCTCTCCTAAGGTCTGCCACAAGGAACGTTCCTGCGCCATTTACATCTACCGTTTTTCCAACGCTTTAGCCATGTGGACGGTTCACCTCTTACTTATACTAAATAGCTTTTGCGTGCGACTTTGTCCGCGTAGGATTCGTATTTTTGTCATACCACAGGAACCGTTCATGTTTTCGGGATAAAATTAGCGTAAATTATGTAGGGTTAATGTAGCATTCTAATAGTGAAAGAATTTTTGAAATCGTTCTTTGACTTTATTCGTTACAAAATACAAAGCCTCCTTTTCAAAACATACTGATATTAGTAGATAAATATTAAAAGTGTTGAGGTTTGGGACAGTTTGACAACTGCCCTAGATTTAGAGCCGTATTAATAAACTTATCTTGACTGAGATGTCCGTCACAAGATCCGTCAAAGTAAACGTCAAACCATAGAACACTGTCATTTTTGACACATCTCAAGACGAGCAGTTGAGATTAGTTTATTAATACGGGCCTTAAATACATGATAATTCCTATCCTGGACAATTTAAAAGTCGTTGTTAATATGTATACTAAAGACAATTTCTTGTTTTAGAGGTCCAAGTGTTCATTGTAGAGACTGACGCAGTAAAAAAGGAGGCTATCAAGGAAAATATTCGTACCGTGGATGTTGACTTCTTCTTCTCTCGTTTCGAGAAGGAACTGAAGGCTAACAATGGCTACTTCGGCGGAAAAGTAAGTAATTTCACATGAGAAAGTACCTATGTAGAAGGAAAGATAAGATTATTTTTCGAAAAACTATTGCTTCCCCGTGTGGTTGCCGGGTTAGAATAGTGCCACTCCATATCTTCCCGTGGATGTCGTAAGAGACGGCTAAGGGAATAAAGGCGTATAGTATTGTTAGGCGATAGGCTTGCAACCTGTCATTAATACAATGTCATTAAAGGCGTGAGTTTATGTATGTATGTATGTAACTATTGCTTTACTTGCTGATACTTATAAGTAACCTTGCCTACGAAGCTAGCGGTCCCGGGTTTGACCCTCGGAGAGGGCATTTTTTTTTGTGTCATGAGCACATAATTTGTTTCCTAGTTTTGGGTGATTTCTTTGTACGCAGGTATTTATTTTCTCTTCCTAAATATCAGTATGTTTAATGTTGCCTTGTAGCTTAGTTAAGGACTAGGTATTTTGTGTCAGATGGCCACCCGTTTTAAGACTGCTCAGAGCAAACGTAGAGTGTCCAGTGACGCCCTCATTACTATTATTGTGTTTTCTAATTAACTGAAGAGTTTCCTTGCAATCAGACGATACGTTTTTGTAGCGCAAGTAAAAAACAATTTATGGGATACGTAACCAACTTATATAACAATTACCCTTTGAGTAGTCAGCTTAACGGGAAAGGGTGGCCACTTTTTTCCGTTAAGTTTATAACTCGAAGGCGAATTGTTATTAAACGTGATATAATATACCCTATAAGTTGTGTTTTCATTTGTAGTACAAAAACCTACCGACCAATTTCAAGAAAATACTTTATTAGAAAACACAATAATAGTAATGAGGGCGCCACTGTACATCCGGCGTACGCTCGGCGCAGTCTTAATATACAAACCAAACAGAAAAGTGCGTTTCTGGCCACAAAAACAATATGAATAACTAAATTATAAATAATTGTTTCCTTTCAGTTAAGTTGGGCTGAGTTTATTCTCGTCGGCATCGTAGAATCGACAAACTTTGTCTTCGGATGGGAAATCGAGAAGAAATATCCGACCGTGGAGGCAGTGTTACATAAGATTCGCTCCTTACCAGGAGTAAAAGAGCACATCGCATCGCGGAAGCCTTACGCTTGGTAACGCTTTTGTTGCAGTGTCATACTTAGACTTACTGTCTATTCTTCGCGATAACAATTAGATAGATAAACCCCCGATAAGGTGACCTCGATAACGGGTTTATTTTTTAGGTCAGGGGTTAATAAAACTAGATTGCTTTTGACAGTAATACTATTAGCATATTTTAAGCGTATACATAAAAGACGTTTATCGCTACTCGCGGGTAAAAAGTACCTACCCTATATCCTTTCTCGGTGTTCGAACTATCTCCATACCAAACTTTATCGAAATCGGTTTAGTTATTTAGCCGTGAAAGCGTAACAGACAGACAGACTGAGTTACTTTTGCATTTTTTTTATTAGTATGGATATGACATATTATGTATTAAACAAAAATAAAACTTTATAAATATTGTTGTTGTTGTTTCCTGATTTTCCCAAAGGTCAACTGGTAGAGAACGCCATTAGACATTAAGTTCACCTTTTGTAGTCTTATTTGTATTTTTGTGCAATAAAGATTAAATGAACATTGTTCAATAATATTATTTCTATTGACGCTTCATTAAAATTGACATTGAAGTTATCTGTGGTAAGATAATTTTACACATAATCTAGAGAGACAAATATTAAATAATAGTAGTATAACTTCTGTAGATAAAACAATTGACTTTGTTTACTTAAGAAGGTAACTAAAGACTAAGTATTCATAATTATTGTAACCTGATCTGTGGCAAAAATAAACGTAATCATATTGTATATGGATCTATCTCACCTCTCATTTTATGTCACGGAATCATAATGATCACAATACTTACTTAAATCTAGCACAAACAATTAATAAAAAAAATAAAAAAAAGAGCTATACGTCCGTGTACTCTTAGTGACAACTATTCATGTGTAACTGAGTACAGCGGGTTAGCCAACAAAGGTTTCTCAAGTTAGCGAATAACGCGGACTTGCGCGGACCAGAGTTAGCCCTTAACCCAGAGTTAAGCGTCTACTTTTGTACGTGGTTTGCCGCCTAACCTCGGGTTAAGACGCTAACTCCGGTCCACGCAAGTGGGCCTAAGGCGGACTTGCGCGGACCAGAGTTAGCGCTTAACCCAGAGTTAAGCGTCTACTTTTGTACGTGCTTTGCCGCCTAACCTCGGGTTAAGACGCTAACTCTGGTCCACGCAAGTGGGCCTAAACGTTTCGTCTTTGGGTGCGGCGAGGAGGTGCTCAAAATATGTAGGGCCAATGACACGTGGACTTTCCTGCAAGCGCCATGCGACAGGAACCGTGCGCAAGCGGCCCGTGCGCCTGGTTTGTTTGCCGGGAATATGATAACTTGAAAATATATTTATGTTTTTCCTTACGTACATTACGACCTCACAAAGATATCATGAGTAATGGGTCAGGATGCGTCGCTAAATAAATCCCTGCAGGAGTGTCCATGCTTCACCCCAACGAATGTACGCAGGGCACGTTTCTGCAAGATAGTCACTCTTTTGGCATCCGTTGAGTTTCCCCAAAGAAGTGATTCATACGTCATCAGCGATCGGAAGTGAGCAAATTCCATACACCGGATTGACGGGGGCAAAAATGTACCAGTGCTAGTGCTTCATTAAATATCGACTAAGTTTATCGACAACTTTTTTCGTGACATATGGATCTTACATTTCTTGCAATAGTAATTCGTACCGTTATCTTCTATATCTGAAGATCATTATGAAATAAATAACTTTTGACATATTTGTTCTTATATAAATTAGTGTTATAGTTTGTCAAGTTCCCTATATTGTTTTCCTTTCATGTGTTTTCATTTATGACGACCTTAATGTAAAATCTTATAGCTAGACATGTGTAATGTGTAACGTAATTTTATATAGAGCAATAAATAATTAAATCTAATCTGATCACCAAAGACTTTAAATGTTGATCCACCATAGAACCTTGATCATGACAATGGAATATCTGCGCAGAAATCACAATAAAGCTTTCACTTGATATGCCTGCTTTATAAAAACGTAGGAAAACGAGGTTAATAAAGTAACTAAGAGATGACGCGTAGGAAAAGTACGCTAACTTCATTTAATTTGAGTTTAATTGAGTTCTTTTGGTTTAGATTCTTTTCCGTAACAGGATAATTTCAAAATAACAATTTTTAAAATGTACCTAACCTAACAGTAGGGTGTTTCACATTAGAATGGAAAAAAAGTCATATTTTCTGCAGACTTTTCTTACGCCCGAAGTTTTTATAATGTATAAAATAAAATGTTTTGTTTCAAGGTAAAAGAACATCATTTAGAGGTTGCACAAATTGACCACCGACGCTATAGCAGATTTTCTATATTCATTATTTTTCTACAAACAACAAAAAATAACTAACTTTCCACGGACACATACCAAAATACTTTGCTCTTGTATTAAAAATCTTATACGAATAGCTTCTAATTTTAAAATGCAACACTGACTCTTTTTGGAATGTGTCCGTTTTGTATTCAATGAACGTTATGTCAAACGTTGTTGACGACGCGCTGGCCTATTGGGTAGTGACCCTGCCTACGAAGCTAGCGGGTTCGAATCCCGGTAAGGGCAGATATTTGTGTGATGAGCGCGAATATTTGTTCCTGAGTCATGGATGTTTTCTATGTATTTAAGTATATATTTCTCTATATAAGTATTTATATCGTTGTCTAGTACCCATAGCACAAGCCTAGAACTTAGTTTGGGACTAGTTCAATTGGTGTGAGATTGTCTCGTGATATTTATTTATTTATTTATTTAAACACTAATGATATCGACTACTATCATCAGTCATCACCATTTTTGCAGCCTGTTACGGCTTCGGAGAATTGCATAATCTAGAAAATATATTCTAAAAACGGTCAAAGTGTGCGACCCCTAAATACCAACTAATTTTATTATAATTTGGATTACAGGTCTTTTAGATAAATAGAAGCAAGAATTCGAGCAAAGTCATTAAAAATAGCAAAGTGTGGAAATTGAAGCACCCTACCTAACAGTCCAGCTGAAGTCTGCTTTTGGTTAAAAATATTATGGGACGTCGACTTCAGTTGGATTGACCTGTTACCTAACATTTTAAAAGAAGTTATTTTCTGCAATTTTGAAGTCAGGTTTTGGTTTTTTAAAACATTTATTTTATTTTATACCTTTTAGTGATCATAATTATGCTGTTGTGTAGTTCAACTTCTCAATTAATAAGAAATTATAGAATATTTCAAGCTAGCTGCGCCGCAAGCAATGCCGTGGGAAAGTCATATATTTAAATATATATGCTTCGTCATAGTCACTCACTATCTTTACTAAAATTTCTTATCGCCACCCTACTGAAATAGATACCGTTAACGAGTATCGGAGGCCACCTGTTGTCTTCATCATCAGTTCCATTTCACATGGTAAATGCAGTCATTACGACGATTTATGACGTACTGCACGTTTATATTGGCACTATAATGCTGATGAATATTCATGTACCTTTGCATTTCAAGAAATATTTTATAGACAGAGTAAATGTAACTAGGTGAACTTAGGATAAGGAAATTATTTTCTTCGAGAAAAACACAGATGAAATAGTGCTTTATATTGTAAACAAAAATAGACGGCTGCTTTAGACGATAGAAAACAGAAGAAGATAAAAAAAAGTACGCCTAGGGCAGTCTCTTTCGATCCTTCCACTCACTTTCGCTCTGTATATCTCTTTCGTCAATCTTCTTTCATCCATCCTTTCCAAATGACCGAACCATCGAAGTATGCCCTTTTCAATCGTAGTCACTACATCTTCTTTTGGTCCAAATTTATCTCTGACTTTTTCATGGATTTTCTAACCATTAAAAATGCATGGCTAACATCAACTACTTGTAGGTTGTATGGAGCACGCCAAATCAAAGCAATGTACTACTTTGGTCGAAATAGTGACGTCCAAATATTTTTTATGGAATCCTCACTTCAAGTTGTTTCCGAAAATACCCCATGTATGTTACGCGATTTTTCGTAGATTAGAAGTAATGTTTTATGTGTACTGTGAATTTTCTAATAGAGCGGTTTAAAAAAAAATATCTTTTTACATAGGTAGTAAAAAAATGGTTATTTTTTTTGCAACATGTTCGTCTTGACACTCTCATTCATACGTAAAATAACCAACTACACTAAACCCCAAACCGTTACTGAAAAAAGGTCCGAAAGTGAATATTGCAGGTTTGAGTAGGACAGAGCAAAAGTCTCATAATGCTCTTAAAAATGCCATAAGTTTAAACTATTTTTAAAACCTTCATCGGCTTACTCAATAATAAAAAAAATGTGTTTCTTAATATTCCATTTTACGCTGAAATCGGCTTCCAAAGTCGGAGTCCTGCTGGAGCGCGGTTGTCGGATTAGGCTGCGTTTCCACCAGAGCTGTGCGAGTTAGCTAAGTGGCGTTGTGAGGAAAAATCCACCAATAGGATTATTTTGTTTTACTAGCATCACTATCCTATTGGTGATCTTTTCCTCGTAACGCCGCTTACCTGCCTCGCACACCTCTGGTCGAAATGCAGCCTTACTGTTGCGGGTGAGACGCTAAAAATCTGGGTAGGTACAATTTTTTATTTTTTTTATTTTTACAGAAAATTTTCAAAATGCCTTCTTGCAAAGTCTGCAACGTCTAAAGAAATTATTTTAAGCGATTGTGAGTTTTCTTCTTTTATCTTTCTCTCTGCTTGTAACATTCGTTGCCGTAGTTCAGCTTCAGTGGATAAATATTTTTTTATAAATATCCCATATAAGGAAACGATAAGGGAATGTGCAGGGCATTGTATCGGCCCGGCACCGCCAATTCATCTGTCCGGAAATGACTGACATGATAGGCTCTTTGGTGTTTAATGGCAAGGAACACCGTCATTTCGAAATAGTACATTGTGTATTAAGGGTGGTAAAGAAAGAATTACAAACGAGAGTCTGTTAGAAGCCCGAAGCCGAAGGCTGAGGGCTTTAATGACTCGAGCTTTGTATTTCCTTTACCACCCGTGTAACATACAATGTTTTTCATCACAATTGCGAGGAAATGAAATAAAATCAGACAAAAGATCATATTTTTAACTTATTAGCGGCAGACTACGTCATTGTCTGTGACTTACCACAGATAATGTCAAACGTGTTCGGAGTCCGATTCTAGTGACATATGAGATCAATAAATAGTTTATTATGCGAGATTGTTAGGAAATAGTATTCAACTGACATTTAATCTCGAATGAAACTTCATATCGAATGGCACAAGAATTGGGGTCCTGACGTATTGTGATAGTTCGAGTCCACGTATAATATTTAAAAAAAAAGCTATTACGCACTTAAGTAACGTAATGGTAAAAAAAAGGCCCGCGGGTATTATTTTGGATTTACGGTCGATTTTTCTAGCATGTTAGGACACTATTTACGAGCAAGTGTGATGAAAAATCATTTGCAGCCTTATCTCCAGGTTCCCAACTTCTTGTAACCAACCTTAACTTGTAACCATAAAAAAAACATAACTTCTAAACTAGGAAAAATTACGTAACAAACATGGGGCACTTTTTTTTTGGTGTGAGAATTCTAAGAAAGAAAAGAAAGAGTTAGGGGATGAGCTTTGTGGCAGCAATGATTGTATACAGGGTGACACCTAAGACGTAATACAAAATTATATTTTCTGGATCTTCTCATGAGTACGATCAACTTTTACTATGGGACTAATATCGAAATCGGTAGAAAAAAATTGAATCTCCCATACTAAGCAATCAGCCGGTTTCACAATTTGTATGGAGACGTCGATTTTATGTTTACGTTTTCGAAGTTGGTCCCATAGTAAAAGTTGATCGTAGGTACTCATGAGAAGATCCAGAAAATATAATTTTGTATTACGTCTTAGGTGTCATCCTGTATAACAAAATCTAAATGAACCACTGTTCGGTCAAACAACTTTAGTTTAATGCTAACATGTGCCGCAAAAACCACTTCGTCAGTTCGGATTGGCTGACTAACGTCACGATAAAAATCTGCACGACAATGTTTTTTTAGTAATCGCTATCGGAATGATAGCGAAATATTATCAGGTTAAAAACTATAAAGTTAGATAAAATGCGTATTTATTTTAGTCATATGTAAGATATCACCAAGTCAAAATGTCGAGGAAACTGTATTATTTCGAGTATAACGGGCTTGGTGACTTCATCAGATACATTCTGTATTATGGGAAACTGGAGTTTGAAGATATCAGATACCCTATAAAGAGTTGGCCAATCGAGAGTGTCAAAAACTGTAAGTACTTATTTGGAAAAAGTATTAACACCACAATTCATTTTCAAATTAAACATATAAGGAGGATGGATAAGTTAACTATGTCACCGGATAAGTTATTTTATGTTCCAAAAACTACATGATTTTAGTGGCATTCAATTTCTGCCATTTAAACTTCCAAAAACGATTTGACATTTCCCACCATATAAAAAGTTATAGAATATAACAAAACCTTTCTGATAGGATAATCAATAATTATTACTAATTCCAACTATCTCCGCCCATCCTCCTTTGATGCTTGGTTAAGTTATACTTTCCCAGGTCAGACGTTCTACTGATCTACCTTAACAATTTTGCAAAAGGGATTTTCATTTGACATGTAACTATCTGTTCTCCAGCCCTTCCTTACGGCCAATTGCCTCTGTACGAGGAAGGCGGCAAGACCTTGACTCAGTCAGCGGCCATCGCCCGCTATGTAGGCAGCCAGGTCAACCTCGTTCCAACCGATATCTGGGAGCAAGCATTCCTGGACGCTTCCGTCGCCAATATCTATGACTACTGGAAAAGTAAGTAGTGGTGGTAGGACCTTGTGCATGGTCCGTCCGAATCGCTACCACCATCTTATTCTTAACCTACGGCCAATTTAAGCAGCATTCGCAAAGACGGTCCAGTAGTCTTTGAGTTTATTTGTTACAAAAATACAAAGCCTCCTCTTTATAGTATCAATGATGATAAATACTCGTATTAAAAATGTGGAGATTTGGGACTGTTTGGACACTGCCCTGGATTTAAATACATGATACTTCTTATCTTGGTCAATTTTTAAGCCGCGGGCATTCGTTAGGTGGTGTATATGTATACTAAAGACAATTTCATGTTTCAGAGGCCTTAGAGTATATTAAAGAGCCTAACGCAGTTAAAAAGGAGGCTCTTAAGGAAGAATTTCTTAACGTGACAGTTGACTACTACTTCTCCCGTTTCGAGAAGGAACTGAAGGCTAACAATGGCTACTTCAGCGGAAAAGTAAGTAATTTCACATAATAAAGTACCTGTTTCTATGAAGAAGAACAGATAAGACATTATTTTTGAAAAACCATTGTCCAACCTCTTCTTGCTGACACTCATAGGTTTGGTTGTTAGTTGGTACTCTCGAGCATATGACCTTGCCTACAAAGCAGGCGGTCCCGGGTTTGATCCTCGGAGAAGGCATAATTTTTGTGTGCCATGAGCACATTTGGTGATTTCTTTGTACACAAGTATGTTTATTATTATTTATTACCTTGTACCCATACTTGTAGTACAAGCCTACAGCTTAGTTTATTACTAACTTGTGTGAGATTACTACCCGTTTTTTTATATTATAACCCAAACAGAAAAGTGCCTTTTCCTGACCACAAAAACAATATGAATGAATAAATTATAAATAATTGTTTCCTTTCAGTTAAGTTGGGCTGATTTTATTCTCGTCGGCATCGTAGAAGCGACAAACTTAAACTTCGACAGTGAGATCGAGAAGAAATACCCGACCGTCAAGGAACTGATACAGAAGATTCACTCCCTCCCTGGAGTAAAAGAGTACATCGCATCGCGGAAGCCTTACGTTTTGTAACGCTTTTGTTGTAGTCCCATACTTAGACTTACTGTCTTTTTACTGTAAAGAGACGTTACTTTAGTACCTTGTAATTAAAAACTAGTGATAATTATTGTTACCTGTGGGGTTATTATGACGTATCAGTGCAATTCATTTTACGCTGAGAGAAAAGGACAGAGTTATGTCACTGCTATAGCCCCGTCCTTTACGCTCACCGTAAAATGAACTGCATAGCTATGTCATAATAACCCTCCTGATCTGTGGCAGAAATAAACGTTATGATATTAACTATGGATCTATCCCACCATCAGACATTCTGTCATCTTCATGTCGAATCATGACCCAAACGTCATCGAACTTATTATGTATACCATTACATAGGTAATGTTGTAGATATGTTTTATGTAGGTAGATGCGGATCCCTTTGACTGCCATACATATCGTTGGTCATAATGTATTGTTAGTCATACATTTTTTTGTCTTAACTTATTTCAGGGTAAAGTTACAGTTTTTAATAAACGTTTATCGTGTAGATTAGTTAGGTTAGGTTAGGTTAGTTTTATAAAAATCCTGAAAAAATAACCGTGTCCTGAGAAAAATGCATTATTGCGAAAACTATGACTTGAAACAGATTATGACTAAAAATAATTATGGCAGTCAATAGAGACCCAGGTAGTTGTTTGTATTTACATATGAGGGTAACTTCAATAAAACCAGTGTATGACTTAGCAGCTGTGTTTCATTACAGGTTATTCGACGCTTATGCCATTATTGTTTCTTTCTATTCGTAATTCTGCACAATATGAATTCCACACGTTTGCATTTGATCACATCCGTTATTACTTACAGGTAGGCATTTATTTACTCAACTATTATCTAAAATTTTAAAAGAAGTTATTTTTTGTATTTATTTTATTTTATACCTTATAGTGATCATAAAATTATGCTGTTATGTAGTCCCATTTCTCAATTAATAAGACCCTATAGAACATTTCAAGCATAAGCAAGGGACAATCATAAATATTTATGTTGCGGGTGGAGCGATCCGGACGGACCCTGCACAAGGTCCTACCTTGTGCAGGGTCCGTCCGGATCGCTACCACTATCTTATCCATTAACCTACCGCCAAACAGCAGTGTTCGCATTGTTGTGTTCCGGTTTGGGGATAAGACATGAGATGAGTAAGTCCTCCGTGCGGTAGACAGTAAACTGCTTTTTCTTTGCTCCATAAAGTAATTTAATTTTTAGTGTCTAAACTAATCCTTAACGTATCCTAAAACGTTCTGGATAGTGAGATTTTAGACCTCAGGTATGCAATATTTCGACGAGACCGATGTCCCATAGTGAGTAAGAAAAAGGATGGTGGAGGTTGCCTCATCGCAGTTTCGAACCGGTTTTCCTGTCGTCGACTAGTGTCATGGGAAAGTGAATGTGAGGACCTATGGGTGAGTGTGAGCGGTCCATCCAAAATTAATGTTAACATTGGTGCTGTGTATATACCTCCGAATGCTCCGTTACAGGTTTATAATAAGTACTTTGATAATTTAAGTGATAAAATTAATCGGTGTACGGATAAATGTATAACATTCGGGGATTACAATATTAATGCTATACAATGGAAGTCAGTCACATCTAACCTTTTTACTGAGCCGGACTCGTGTAACTTTCCAGCCGCTATTGCTTTATTTGACTTCATGTCTCTCTCAAGTATGTTTCAGTTGAACTGTGTATGTAATGATAATAACAAAATTCTTGATTTAGTTTTGTGTAACTTCCTTGGACCGTCGGTTTCTAGAGCCTCTGATACCTTAAGTAAAGTCGATGCCCATCACCCGCCACTGGAAACTAGTATTTATGCAGAACATGGTGTCAAATCTGAAAGGCTCAGGTGTTTCGCCACTCATAAGTTTAAAAAAGGTTCTTACATGGAAATAAATTCTTACTTGGCTAATATTGACTGGCGCTCGAAATTTTCAAGCTGTACTAATGTCAACGACATGGTTGTAGTTTTTTACGCCTCACTGCGTTCGGTCATTGACAACTATATCCCATTTTCTAAAACTAGGCCTTCCAACCGCCCAAAGTGGTTTAGTTTAACTCTGGTAGGGATGATGCGTGAAAAAGAGAAAAAAAGACTAACTTTCAAGAAAACCAAGAACCCAAGAGATTATTACGAATACGATATACTGCGCAAGAGGGTCAAGGTTAAAATGAGCAAAGATTATACTAAATACCTGGCTTCGGTTGAGGATAACTTAACCTGTAATCCTAAGCATTTTTGGTCATATATCAAAGAACGCAGGAAAAATCGCTCCACCTATCCATCTACCATGCATTTCGATAATGTGACCTCGGATAACCATGCGGAAATCTGTAGCTTTTTTGCTTCACATTTCTCTTCTGTTTACTCGAGCACTGGACCATCGGTTTTACTGTCGAGTTCAAGCAAACCTTTTCATCACAATGTGGCTGCTCTTTCACGTATTTATGTTTCTGAAACCTGTGTACTGAAGGCGATCAGGTCCCTGGATATTAATAAGGGCGCTGGGCCAGATGGCATACCACCGTTTTTCATAAAAAAATGTGCACCTAGTCTGGCTCTTCCACTGTCAATCATCTTTAATGAGTCTTTGAACTCGACAATTTTTCCTGACTTATGGAAGGAGGCTAACATTGTACCCGTGTTTAAGAAAGGCGACCAAGCCTCTGTAGAAAACTATCGACCCATTTCAATACTGAACACTTTTTCTAAACTGTTTGAGTGCTTGGTCTATCCAAAGCTTGCCTGGCATGTGAAGGAGTTGATTACTCCTTTACAACATGGTTTTGTTCCACGTAAGTCTACAACAACGAACCTTGTGTGCTTTGTGGATGATATCTCAAATTCAGTTGATTCCAGAGTGCAGGTTGACGCCGTGTATACGGATTTCAGCAGTGCTTTCGACAAGGTTGACCATAACATTCTATTGTCAAAGCTCTTGCAAGAATTCAACGTTGCTGGCGATATGTTAGCATGGTTTGGCTCCTATCTTAACGCTAGACGGCAGCGGGTGGTCAAAGATGGGTATTCATCAGACTATTACGTGGCGGCCTCAGGGGTACCGCAAGGATCACATCTGGGTCCCTTGCTTTTTATTATCTTTGTTAACGACATAGTTAAAGTGGTGAGGTACAGTAAGTGTCTACTGTACGCGGATGATTTGAAGTTGTTTAAGGAGATTAACGGTACAGTGGATGTTAATTTACTTCAAAGCGACTTATGTAATGTTAACACTTGGTGTGCTGAAAATAACATGGTGCTCAACGCTGCGAAATGTCAACACATAAAATTCACGAGGAATAAAAATATTGTTCGCAGCAGTTACGACATAGAGGGCGTTGTGCTGGAAGAAGTGGATACTGTCAGAGATCTCGGCGTTGTCCTTGACAAGAAACTCAGTTTTGTATCCCATAATGAGCAGGTGGCACAAAAGAGTTTGAAAATGCTTGGATTCATCAAGAGAGCTGCAAAGAGTTTTAAACGGGTACAGACATTCACCTTACTATATAATGCCTTAGTTCGCTCTCGCCTGGAATACTGTTGTCATGTATGGAACCCATCCTACCAAACTCACATAGACCGCCTTGAGAAGATACAACGCTCGTTCACCCGTTTCCTGGTTCACAAAAACCGAACGGGTCTTCCCCGACGTCCCAGCTACGAGGTTCGTTTGAACCGTTTCAAGATGTGCACACTTAAAAAGAGGAGGGACTTTTTGGGTCTCACTTTCTTACACAAAGTCGTGAATGGATACATCCATGAAAGCTATATCCTCGAAAATCTTCACTTTATAATTCCTAAAGTTAACACCAGACCATCTCGCATTACAACTTTTCGCCCAAAACCATGCAATAGCAACCTGGGTAAGTTTTCCGTTTTGCGTAGACTTCAGTCCCTGTATAATGATTACCACAAACTCTATAAATTAGATATATATAATGATAAGCCCGGAGTATGGAGGCGGAGACTGCTGCAGCCAGGTCGTTCACGAGAAAATGTCGAGTAGATTCAGTTGTACCTCGTAAAAAGCGTTTTTAGTGTGTTTTTATGTTAAGTTTTAAAACGTTTCAAAAATTAAATTTAAAAAAAAAATTGTTTTTCTTATATAACTTTAGTTTATTAGGTAATTTATTAGGTTAACTATTCAAAAAGTATTTACTGTTTTTTGGTGAACGCTGTTGCACACCTGTAATTGGTATACAGGCTAGTCTAAAATCATCTGTTACTTATTTTTAAAATGTAAGCCATGTATATTGTTGGTGTGTCTATTTAAATAAATAAAAAAAAAAAAAAAATAAGACAGCCGGTGAAATGACTAGCATAGAGGCATTCCATCTTATGCGTTGATTACACCTAACGAGTACAGTGGCGAGTCAGTAAATGAGCTCTCGGCCGAGAGAGTCGCCGAACCGAGTGGGTGGTCACACGTATTTACTATAGTGGCGAGTCAGTTCAGATTTGATCACGCTTTAAACACGCACACTGCTTGGTGATGGATGAACGAACGAGTGGCGAGTGGCCGAGTGACAAGCGAGTACGTGTTCATACGTGCCGAGCGGGATATCGAGTCGCTGCGGGGGCAGAAGAATGAAGCGGGGAGGTGGGTACTCGGCCTAGTAAACAGATTGGGATTCTAGTGACTCTCTCGCCTCTCTGCTCGACCTAGCACTCGGCCGAGCACTCGTTAAACTGTTCGTCATAGTCACTCAATTATCTTTACTAAAATATCTTATCGCCACCCTTGAAATAGATACCGTTAACGGGTATCGAAGGCCACCTGTTGTCTTCATCATCAGTTCCACTTCACATGATAAAGCTAGTCATTGCGATGATTTATGACGTACTGCAGCGTTTATATAGGCACTATAAATATTTTGCATTGCATTTTTATTGCATTTCAAGAAATATTTGTGTAAATGTAAATGTAGCTAGCCGGACTTATCCCATGTCTCTTCATTACAATTTTTATCTCGATGCCGTTGGTAAACTAAGGTTAAGGTAGAAGACTAGAAGCATTTGTTATGTAGGTAGTGTAAATGGAGTATGAGAGAACAAGAGAGGAAATTATTTTCATCGAGAAAAACACAGACGAAAAGGTGCTTTGTAATGTTAACAAAATGAAACGGCTGCTTTAATCGATAGATAGTTAGAACTGAAAAAGATAAATGATAGGGCACTTGATACACGATATCATATGGAAAATCTAACCATCAAAAATGCATGTCATTGTACTGACTAACGTCAGCTAATTGTAGGTTGTATTGAGTACGCCAAATAAAAAGCAATTTGTAACCTACTTCATATAGAATACTTGAGAAATATCATATAGATAATCTAACCATCAAAAATGCATGTCATATGACTGACTAACGTCAGCTACTTGTGGGTTGTATTGAGTACGCCAAATAAAAAGCAATTTGTAACCTACTTCATATAGAATACTTGAGAAATATAATATGGAAAATCTAACCATCAAAAATGCATGTCATTGTACTGACTAACGTCAGCTACTTGTAGGTTGTATTGAGTACGCCAAATCAAAGCAATTTGTAACCTATTTCATATAAAATACTTGAGAAATATCATATGGATAATCTAACCATCAAAAAAGCATATCATGTGACTGACTAACGTCAGCTACTTGTGGGTTGTATGGAGTACGCCAAATAAAAAGCAATTTGTAACCTACTTCATATAGAATACTTGAGAAATATCATATGGATAATCTAACCATCAAAAATGCATGTCATGTGACTGACTAACGTCAGCTACTTGTAGGTTGTATTGAGTACGTCAAATCAAACCAATTTGTAACCTACTTCATATAGAATACTAATTGAGAAATCCATTCGGAAATAGTGTCATAAAGCTTAGGTCAATACAAGCGGGTCAATTACTTACACAGCGCGTTAGTTACACCGAGACCGCATAAACAGGACCTTTTAGTGGTTGCGGCGGGAAAGAGGTAGGGGATGAGCCTTGTGGCAGCGACGATTGTAATAAAATGAACCAGTAATGTATATTCTGCCATCTAAATAAATAAGTACCTTTTGTTATTATGCGTATTATACATTAACCTACCGCCAAACAGCAGTGTTCGCATTGTTGTGTTCCGGTTTGGGGATAAGACAGCCGGTGAAATGACTAGCATAGAGGCATTCCATCAGGGTTGGCAACGCATTTGCAGTCTTAGGATCGCATTGCAGTCTTGTGAATGCGAATGTCTATGGGTCACAATCTCCACTTACCATCAGGTGGCCTGTGTGCTCGTTTGGGTTCTCTATGCCATTAAAAAAAAAATGCGAATGCATGTTTTTGGTTTTCAACGGCACCGTAATGACTAATTAACTTCCTAACGACCCAATTCAGAAAAAGTATAATAAAGCTCAATGGTGACAGTTTGGTATAGATTGCAAAGTTAACACGTTAATTCATCTCTGGATTATGTATAAGCTGCTCCATCTATAGTAAAATGTCACCTTTTACCTTTCATGTCAGGATGACCAAATAGGGGGCAGGTGAAACTCAGGATGTCAATTACTTACACCACATGGTACTTACAGCGAGATGGCATAAACAGGACCTTTTATTGGATGCGGCCGAGAAGAGGATGGACTTGGTGCTCACTAACTGCGGCAAAAGTAGGTAATGCAGGTAAAATGGCGATGAGACAACAGCATAGGGCACAGCAAAGGGGTAATGAAAAGGAAACCGATATGTTGTCAGTGAAATTGCAGGACTCATAATTTGACAAAAAAAGTTACTTATATAGAGAAATATATACTTAAATACATAGAAAACATCCATGACTCAGAAACAAATATTCGCGCTCATCACACAAATCTGCCCTTACCGGGATTCGAACCCAGGACCACTAGCTTCGTAGGCAGGGTCACTACCCACTAGGGCAGCGCGTCGTCAAAATAAAATAAATATAATCATAAGTATAATGTAATCAGCACTCTCGCTGGCTGTTTGGTTACTGAAATCAAAATCCGGATTCGTACCGTCCGGATCTGATAAACGAGCTGCTAGTCGCTAGCACTGGCACTGGCACCCCAAATCGCAATACCGGCAGCAAAGAGAGAAAACCCTAGTAATTTACGATGTAGTTTGTTGCGCCTAAGGAAACACTTTATTACGCGGGGCGTTCGCGGAAAACTGAGCGCTGTTATTATACTCTTTGCACTTTCAGGTATTTATATGCAAAGACGGAGATAAAATAACCGTAGGTACCGTGTCTAACAATATTCAGGATATAACTTTAAATGTTTTTGAATATTAATTGGACAAAATTTCACAATCAATATCAGAAAAAGATTAAATAACACTCTTGTGGTAGCGGAAGGGCAATTGGGATTGTAGACGCCACCAGCTTTTTCCTTCGAATCAGTCCTTCAATAAATAATCACTTTAAGCTAGCAGAAAGCGTCTTCATGCGGTGCACTGGTTCAGTTACCTTAAAACATGATTTCGCCCTCGTGAAAAGTCAAAAATAGCGAACAGGTACTCACCAGCGAGTAATGCCAGCTCTCCTGAAGATCCTTGCTGTATTTCACACCACACCCGGCCGGATAATTAACGAAAAAAAGACGGACACGAGATTTGATGATGTCCGTCGCGCGGTGGATTTATCTTGACTAGAGGGCGCTCGCGACGCTTCATAGGCAAGACCCTCGATTACCAACATTACGAACAGTTAAATACCTGATCATATTGAGACAATCAACGAGCGCGCAAAAATACAAATAAAGAATTTAATATGAAGCTTTCTGCTAGTTGTGGCGTAACCATTTCCCCCGGCCTTGAAGGGATGGTCTTTCCAATAAACAGAATTGAAAATAAATTGTGTTATCAATAAGTGACTCTATCGTATAATAAAACTAAGAGCCTTAAGTATCCTATAACTAAACTTAATTAATGAAATAACTGCATATGAACACTAGTTATTGCATAGGAAGAGGACATAACTTAACTAGGGGCCTCTTCAACAGGCCAATTTTAGTTTTTACCAAGGCTACCCGGGCAACACCATCCTTCCCAGTAAAAAGCCTGACAATAAGACCTAAAGGCCACTGTAAAGGCATAATGTTGTCCTGCATAATGACTACGATTGTTCCTTCCTTGACAGGCTGAGTAGGAGTATTCCATTTTTGTCGAACTTGTAACGTGTGCAAATACTCATCACGCCACCTCTTCCAAAAAGATTGTGTTAATTTATCTAAAAGTTGAAATCTTTGCAAAAGATGATCGGATATATCGGCTACAGGCGGCGCCGGAAGGAAGGCAAGTGGGGTTGTGTTTAAAAAATGGGCGGGCGTTAGAGCAGAAGGCTCTGTAGGATCAGAGCTGAGCACTGACAACGGACGCGAATTCAATAACGCTTCTATCTGCGTTAGAACTGTAGATAGTTCCTCATACGACAATATTTGTTTACCGATGGTACGGAAAAGATGCGTTTTTACACATTTTACGTTGCTTTCCCAGCATCCACCAAAGTGAGGGGCACTCGGTGGGATAAGCCTCCATGTTATATTGTTATCTGCCAATTCGTTTTCCCATACCTCTCGATATTTATTTGAGAGGAAATCGTATATTTCCTTCAAGTAATTTCTGGCGCCAATAAAATTTGTGCCGTTATCGGAATACATAAATTTGACTGGTCCACGTCTTGACAGAAATCTTTTAAAGGCAGATAAAAAACTGCTTGTGCTTAAGTCCGAAGCAATTTCGACATGAATCGCACGTGTAGTAAGACATGTGAAGAGACACAAATACGCCTTCTGACTCCTCACACCTCTTCGCCGTATAGGAGTGTAATATAATGGACCGGCGTAGTCGCAACCGGTATGGATGAAAGCTTTCTCCACTTGATTTACCCTTAACGCAGGTAAGTCTGCCATCATTGGGTGCGTGGCGTGAGGTTTTGTCCGAAAACAGAAATTACACTGGTGAATCCTTTGACGTATGATCCGTCGAGCCGAAATAATCCAGTAACGGTGTCGCAATATTGACATTAAAGTCTCTGGACCAGTGTGAAAGTTGCGTTGATGGTAATAATCAACGAGTAAATTAATAATATGATCGCTACGAGGTAATAGCATTGGATGTTTGTAATCGTAAGTTTCGTTCGAATTAGTCAAACGCCCCCCAACACGTATCAGCCCGTTATGCAAAAACGGTTTGAGTCTGGACATTACGTTAGAACAAGGCTTGTCAGCTGCTAAGTTGGCCATATCTTGGCCAAAATAAACCAATTGTAACGCAAGTAAAATCCTGGATTCAGCCACTATGAGATCATCGGCCGTAATAGGACCTTTTGGCAGATTCTTTAGGACTTTCAAAACGTATACCACGCTTCTCACATACTTGCTCCATGAAGAAAATCGACGAGACATCTCGTAGAAAATATTTGTAGTAGCATCATCTCTGGCCACTAGTGAAACAGATTTGGCTTCTGGAGCTTCATAGTCATCTACATGGAAAGGCGTAACTGGCCATTCACATTTAGGTAGGCTTACCCACGGAGGACCGTGTAACCAAAGGGGGTGTTCTATCAATTGTGCTGGCATCAGTCCTCTGGATAGGCAGTCACTTGGATTTTCCGTGCCCTTGATATGAAAGAAGTGACTGCTTGACAAGTTTTCTTGTATCTTTGCCACTCGGTTTGCCACAAAGGTCTGCCACCGATGTGGTGATGAGTGAATCCAACAAAGAGCCACCGTAGAGTCGGAGAAAGCCAAAACCGAATCAATGGGGTATCTAGATGAATAAGCATCTAGAACCTTTTTCATTAGTTGAGACAACAACAATGAAGCACATAATTCAAGTCGTGCTAAGGAAACAATCTTCAACGGCGCAACCTTCGATTTCGCGCACACTAGCTGTATGGAAGGCTCCTTAATTGGGCATGTTACATACGCGTATACCATACCACCGTAAGCCTTTTCGCTAGCATCGGCGAAACCCAGAACGGTAACCGAACACGACTCTACTACACCAAGATGTCTTGGAAACTTCATTTTTGAAATCAATGGCAGTTCAGTTTGAAACTGTTGCCACTGACGCGTTATATGATCAGGAGGAATTTCATCCCAATCAATTTTTTGAAGCCATAGTTCTTTAATTAGAAGCTTGGCGAATACAATTATCGGGGCAACAAGACCCAGCACGTCAAATAATCGTGCTACCGAAGACAAAATGTTACGTTTTGTACAAGGCCGCTCGTCCGGACTGACCTCGAATCCAAAAACATCATCAGAAGGGTACCAACGTAACCCTAGTATTTTGAGTATAGTCTCATCATCAAATGCTACGCTTTGTGATAAGTGCAATTCCTTTGGGATACTATCCATAACAAGCGCCGAGTTGGAAGACCATTTCGCCAATTGAAAACCACCACCTTGAAATAACTCTATCAGTTGTTGAGCTGCCGTGACAGCTTGAGCTTCATTCATAATTGAGCTGGCGATATCATCCATATATATATCCCGGGAAGCTATTTCCTTCGCTAATGGGAAGTTGTCTCCTACATTATCTACCAATTCCTTAACGGTGCGCAGAGCCAAAAACGGACTACAACGTAACCCGAATGCAACACGGTTGTATTGATAAACCTTCAATGGCGAATTAGAGTCGAATCTATAAAGGATTCTCTGATACGATCGATCTGCCTCGCAGACATCTATACAAAGATACATCTGTCGAACGTCCGCAGTAATAGCCATTTCAAAAAGACGCATATTTAGTAATATACAAAACAAGTCTGCCTGAAGCCTTGGTCCTGTGTGGAGCACATCATTTAACGAGAAGCCGCTGGAAGATGCAGCACTAGCATCCAGCACAGCTCTCACTTTTGTGGTCAGTTTATCAAAGCGACAAACCGGATGGTGTGGAATGTAGAAAGCATTGCTAGAATGTTTCTCAGACACTTCAGACAAGTAGTTTTTTTGTAGGTGTTCTAGCATAACCTCATCATATAACCTTTTTATTTCCGGCTGGGCTGCGAATTTCCGCTCCAAGGCCAAAAATCTGCGTTCCGCAGACTTGTACGAATCACCCAGATTGCTGGGAGGTAATTTAAACGGAAGAGCTACTTGGTAGCGTCCATCTGGGAGACGTTTGACAGTTGCCTTATATATTTCTTCAGCCTGTTTTTCTTCCGCGCTAAGCATCACATCTTCGCCCAGGTCTTCAACCTCCCAGAATCTTTTTATTAAATTTTCAATGTCGTATGTAGCGCAGTAACCCACGGTAGAGTCGGGGGGCGGCGCTACAACTGGCGCATCGCCTAAGACAATATATCCTAACGCCGTTTCTAAAGCGTCAGGTAGGCCAGGTTGGTTTATAACCTTCCCTGGCATTAGCATTTCAGCGAACAATTTTACTCCTAGAAGAATATCAATTTGACCTGGAATAGCCCAGGTGTCATCTGCTAATGGAACATCATCAAAGATAAGCCCAGATGATACATCAACGTGGCTAATTGGCAATTGTGAGGTGATTTCATCTAACACAAGAGCCTCAATTTTATATGGCAAACCAGTGTCAAACCGTGATTTAAATGTAATATTGACTCTCCCTCGAACGGGTTGAGTCGCTCCACCTATGCCCTTAACCGTTGTCATGGAACCGCGTTCAATGGTCAAACCTAAAGCTTGGCTGCATTTGGAAGTCATATAATGTTTCTGAGATCCAGGATCTAGCAGGCATCTCACCAGCTTATCCTTCCCATTGCGACCGACTACCAGGACCTTGGCAGTTGCAAGAATCTCTGTCACAGGCGATTTCATACGTCCGGTTGCCGACAATGTGCATACGGGCACTTGTTTCGAGCTAGAAGCATGGTCATCTTCAGTGCTGACCTCAATAGGTTTGCTGTTGGTAGCTAACACATATTTCATGCTATTGTTACCAACACTAGCACCAGTGCTCGATTCTTCACGTTGAGGCACTTGCCTTTGCTGCGATGAATTAAAATGTAGCAAAGAATGATGTTTGCCATTACATTTTCGACAAGATTTTTTTGAATGACATTTCGACGAAGTGTGTTGTATACTAAGACAGTTAGTGCACAATTTGTTCTGCTTAATATAGTTAAACCTTTCATTAGGTGAAAGTTTCAAAAATTGGTTGCAACTATAAAGTTGCGAATGTTCAGGACTACTACACATAGCGCACGGACTAGCAGCAGGCTGCGCTTGCGTGCTGACGTATGCGTGCGGTGCGCGAGGCAGGGGGGCGCGTCCTCCGCCGCCACCACCCGACGGAGTATTATCCGTTTTAATGGACGAACGCTGTGACGTTCGATGTAAAATTTTTACTTGCTCTCGTACGAATCGAACAAAATCCTCATATACAGGCATAGTCTCCGACTCCCGAATAGACATTTCGAAACTTTTAGCGGTATCCGAATCTAATAACTTAAGACCCAAATGAACGAAAATAAACTCACTCAACTCACTGATTTTAAGTTGTTTTATTGCTGAAATAGTAGCAGCAAATTTATCAATAACTTTTTCTAAGTTAATTGCCGAAGGACCATTGACGGGCTTCATGGAAAACAATTGGTTCAAGTAAGATGTAGCTAACGCACGTTTATCATGATATTTCGCAATTAATGCATCCCAAACCGTTTTATAATTTTCCGCGGCAGGAATAATACCCGCGCATATACATTTAGCTTTGCCCGTGAGATGACTAAACAAATAATGAACACGCTCTGAATCAGTGAGTTTGTTATTTTCATGAATAACTCTTTTAAAGGTTTCATAAAAGAAAGGAAAGTTTTGAATTTCCCCATCGAAACTCGGAAGTTCGATTCTCGGGATCTTAATGGATTCTTCCCTACATACATGAGACGATTCACTCTTTATAGTCGATACACTCGATGTCGGTGCATCGATTTTTGTTAATCTACACTTTACATCGCAATAAAGGTCATCAAACGCGTTCATCGATTTATAATTAACGACGTAGTCTGGCTTTATCTCCAGATTCAATAAATTTATATCATCCATTAAGTCTACAAATTCCGCCCTTAATTGGTCGATCATACGAGCTTGAGAAATAAATTGTCTACAGACTGCTTGATCTTCCAATGTTGGAAGTAGGTCGTAAATAGATTGCATACGTAAAAAACATTGAGAGCGTTTGCCCTCCGCAAGTTTAAGCTTCCGTTCGGTAGCCATCGTTTAACTTCAATAAATAAGTTTGATTAAGTATAAGTAGCTATCGACACAACGCCTATAGCCTACAACATAAAATATTAATATGTTGAAAAACCTTAAACTTAATAAGTTTAATAGAAACGACGCAGCGATGTTTGGCGCGTAAATAATAACCGCGATAATGGTAACGTCGCGGACGAGCTGACGAAAGCGCAAACGCACGGCTAAATAGGTACCTCGCGACCCGCGACGGATACGAGAAACACGGTGAGGTAGGTACCCCTAGTTAAGTACTTACCAAATGAGTTAT
>CAWYPN010000126.1:0-12667 GCA_963966035.1 Acleris laterana
CGATTCCACTGCGCGGCGCCGGCGCCGGCCCGCCGTCCACTACACACTCACTACACTACACCTAAATAGATGTAGGAAAACATAGATCCCGTGTAGCCAAATGTCAAGCGTACCCCCTTTTTCTTCAGTGTACGACACAATTTGTAGCCAATATTATCGATAAACCGCATATTACTGACTGTAAACTTACGCATACTAATGCAGACTCACCTGACACACCTAAAAAGTGGTACGCTTTTGAAATTCAATCGAAAGCGGTCATACATAGACGACTCTTTTCAACGAAGGGCATTTGTAACAGGTGCCGTTTTTATACTCCCTTTATGCTTTGCTATCTCTATGTCACCTACTGGGTCGCTTCCGTTTGTCACATACCTTGTACCCCTTAAACTTCCGGTTGTTGTTGCGGGCTGTCTCTTGTTTTAAGTCTAAACAAAAATAAAACTGTTAAAAAGACAAAATAAATACGTAAAGTAACATATTCTACACGAAGAATAATAAAAGTATTTTGGAAGGGTTTTCACCCACGACCCGCGACTAGCCGCCACTCACGTCGAAGTGCACGATTCCGTTGTTTGATGCATCTCAGATGACGTTGAGGCAAATGTTGGTATATTTACCTAATGCAATTAGCTTTTATGAAATTCGGTCCAGTGGGGTGAACATACATATAGGCATTTCACCTTGGTGTCAAAAAAATAACATCCTCGAACTTATAGTTTCTATATTATTATCATATCATGTCAATACAATAATTAGTACGAGTAGTAAATGAGTAGACAGCATCTCGGCCAAGTCTACGCGAGCATTTCTCTTTTATTTTGCCACTGTTATTGACATCTCCAGATTTTCAAAAAAATGGCAGGTAGGTAGAGAACATCGAACTATGCAATAATTAAATAATATTGTAATGTGTCCCAAAATATTTGTATGGAAAGTTCCTTTTGTGTTATCGATATTCATACATTTTTGGTAGGTTCCGCGGGAGCGGAACTCCGTCGACTTTCGCTCATTCCCGAAATACCAGAATTTTAAAATACCAGATTCTCAATATACTTGAATCTCAAAAAATAACATTTAAATTTCGGTATCGTTGATTATGCTTACCTAATATTTCTAAGCTGGTGATTTGGGAATCTGGTAAAGAGAGTAGTCTGGTATTTTGAAATTGTGGTATTTTGGGACTGAGGGTCGACTTTGTACAATTTATATTTGATAAGGGAAAACATGGGACTCGGAAAAAGACATAATGTAAAACATGCGTGATCGAAGAAATGGATCGATGGCACTCACCAGGATCAGGCAGGTTGGCCATCGACGGGTACTGCCCGGAGTAGGGGATGGGCGCGGGGTAGGTCTTCCCGTAGGGCGCGGGCGAGTACGGCTGGGCCACGCAGTACGACCCGGTGGGGTACGGCGCGGGGGGGTACGGCTGGGCCACGCAGTACGACGGGGAGGGGTACGGCTGGGCCATGCAGTACGACGTGGAGGGGTACGGCGTGCCGTACGGCACTGCAACCGAACCACGTGGTCAACGCTTATTCAACAATTTAATTATTTATCAAACATTTCATACAGTTGACCATAGGTTTTATTCAAAGTACCTACTTAAATACTTAAATTTGCGGGTGGTAGGACCTTGTGCAGGGTCCGTCCGGATCGCTACCACCATCTTATCCATTAACCTACCGCCAAACAGCAGTGTTCGCATTGTTGTGTTCCGGTTTGGGGATAAGACAGCCGGTGAAATGACTAGCATAGAGGCATTCCATCTTAGTCCTCAGGGATGGCAACGCATTTGCAGTCATAGGATTGCATTGCAGTCTTCTGAATGCGAATGTCTTATGGGTCACAGTTTCCACTTACTATCCGGTGGCCTGTGTGCTCGTTTGTCTTCTCTATGACATAAAAAAAAACTTATTTAAATACAATAGTTCCCTTTCAAACCGAGAACCTGTATTTACTTTACACACATGTACACTTTCATTCGACTATTCGATAGCTCTCATGAGAGGATCGTCACACGGCCTCCGTCGGCGGTGGGGGGCTCACCCGAGAGCACCTGCCCCGCGTACTTGTGCTGGCGGCAGCGGCAGCGGCACGCCAGCACGACCGCCAGCATCAGCATCATCAGCAGCGCCATGCCCACCGCCGCCACCGTCGTCAGCGGGCTCTGCGCACAACAACCACGAGTCAACAGGAGACGTGTGCCACAAATGTATTAAGCATTCAGTTTAATAAGATTGTTTGATCCGTAGTCACACCAATTTGCCACACTGTGCACTGGTGTGACTATGGTTCATTTTCTTTATCCGTAGTCACACCAAATAGGAGATAAGTTTAGGTTAGCTTCGTTTTTAAATCAGACTCGAAGGGCCAAAACAATCAAAAATAGGAGCTCTGTCGACTCTGTTGAGTTTGATTTTGAAAGATAAATAGACGCAAATTCGGCCTGGGTGTGACTACCTACGGGTATATAAAATGAACCATTAGTCAGACCAGTGTGGTAAATGAAGAATGTCAGCCAGTGAAAAAAAAAACTATTGGTCAAATAGTTTTTGAGATTTTGAATTTTAAACTTTGTATGCGGCGCTCGAAACCCCACGGCTAGTGCTCACGGACGATGACGTCATTGCTTAACAGCGGTACGCGCCCTTATATGGTGGAGTAAGTTTACAGGGCTATATCTTTTTAACCGTAATATGTAACCAGCTGAAATTTTAACACAATACGTGGTATTATAAACCTTATCGTAAAAATTAACACTAAATCAAATCCCAAGAGGGGTCCCCATACAACATGAAAATATAACGTTTTTTTAGCATTTTTATACGGATTGTATTGTTACATTATGGCGTTAAAAACATTAAGCCATGCCTGTTTTGGCGACGCGGGCAATAGGAATATGTTCGTCTATTACGCTAGTATAATAATGTCTATGGTGCTCACCCATATCTCCTCGAGAAACGGGACGATGAGAACCCCCTGCTGCGAGGGGTCGGGCTCCGACCGCGGCTGGTACACGGGCTCGTGCCGCGCGAGCGGCCGGGTGGCGTTCAACCCAAACAGCTGAGAGATCGTCTTCATTACCAACATGGCTTCACCACTGCGCTAGTCCCGGTAAGAACAAAACGTTCATTAATTTGCTTACTGCAGCTTTTGTCTATACCTACTTACCTAGTCAACGCTAGTAATAGTAGGAGCCGGAGGCGCCGCTATTTAAAATAACATATCCCTCTTACAGGAACTAGGTACTTCCACTCCCTCGATAACCATAGCTTGTCTATCGCTGTCACATTCTTTCTCGCATCTGACTATATTTGCCGTCACGTGAGTAGATACCGTCCCTACATCTGGTAAATAAAAAAACCATTTGAGCGCCTTTCCTGGATCCTTATCCATAAATTTTATAATTCAGTAAGTATACTTGAATATCTATTCATGCCCAAATTTCAATTTGCGTCATTTACGATAACCTTTTACTTGCTATCATATACCTAGTTTAACCACCTATTTGATGTAACTACATTAAATGCAATTAAATAGGTGACATCATAGTAAAAAAATACTCTTTAATTAAAACGATTGTGGTCCCGTAATGAAATGAAAGTGAAAAAAATTGAAAAGTACAAGTATTTGGCGGTTTCTAGTTGGATTCTCTAGTCCAAACACGGTTTTAAAAAGTAAAAACTCGTGATGAAATGAAATTTAATAGGTACCTTCATATTTCCTGGCCGCTACGCGCTGCCCTATCCCAACTGTTTCGTATGTCCGAAAATTCATACGTTGATTTTTTTTCTGACCCTGTAAACTTTTCAAAATGTTAAAAGACAACAGAGCAAAGAGTATGTTAGGTTAGGTCTGTTTTATAAAAATCGAGGAAAGTTAAACGGTTTCAGAAAAACTGTCTAACTTATGAGAATTCAGACAAACGATTGTAGGTAACTGCAAGTCGACCTTGCGGTAGGTATTAAAACTAAAATAACCCCGTTCACACAGTCCCTTCCACCGCTCCTGCCGCTGCGGGAATATGGCCCTCAATACTGCTGCGGCCATTTCGAGGCGAGTGAGTGTTCGCACTCAGCCTTCATACTGCAGGGAGGTGGGCCGGGAGGTGGGCAGCGCGGTCACTTCTGACACCGCTCTCGAACACCGGCGGCAAGTGGGCTGAAACACTCATTCTCGCTCGCGCTGCCCAGTGCTAGTCGTAGGACTAGCACTTAAAACCGAGAGTTGAGAGAGCGCCGGACAGCACGTGTGACCTATGTCCATTCTCGTGTTGCCCACTTCCTGCTGACGTCTGTGCTCAACAGAGCGGGGTGGAAATGGGGCAAGCTAAGGTACGGCGGGCTGGTGCGGGCTGGTGCGGGCTCATCTCATGTCAACAATTATGACTTTTACAAGCTTTTGTTTAACTTGCTTCGTTCATATGTCTGTCATTCCGGCAGGGCCCTCAACACTTTACAATAATCGGGCTCCTTATCCTCCCACCGCCCAAAGGCGTTTTAAGAGACGTACTGCTAATCTTCTTTTACACTATACGGGTGTTATGAGGTTTCTACTGTGACAGGGAACTAGGCTTAATTTTAATTTGCTAATGGTTTTTGGTGATCTGGCAGGAACTAGGTAAGTTGAGGAGTAAGGGTAAATGGAGTATAGTGAGGGCCTGGGTGCTGGCTTGGTTGGATTGGTACTTGCTTCTTCTTCATCTTGGTCGTTGCGTCACGGCTGAGGGTCGCGCGTGACCACCACCAGGGGCTCTTGGGGACCTTGTTGAACCGAATCAGACCAGCGGGCTGGTGACCCTCCTCTGCGTCTTGTTCCGTTTTCGCGGCCAACGTATGTTTTTAAAGGTTGTAAGGCTGGCGTCGCGCCCGGAAAAAGAATGAGCTCTCCAAAATATCACTAAACGATGGGTCGAACTTTCAGTTGGCGTAAATAACATAGATTCACCGACTTGGGATTTGTTCGTTTGGTCTCGATACCTAGATGATGATTGTAAAAAAAACTACAGGCTGCACTAGAAGCTTATCTCTAACTGAAATTTATCACAAAAACTTACTTGATACAAAGTCGTCATGTCACGCGGAGGGCTCCAAACCTTCATCACCTTCCCGAACACACGGTCGAGGGAGGCGCTGGCTGAGATACTTACGCGATAGAAGTCAGAAAAAGTGCCCCATCGCTAAGTCCCTAAGGCCTAGGTCCCTTTTTCCACGGCGGAGACGCGAGCCCTGGCGGCCCGAGGCCTGCGAGGCGAGCTCGCCGCCTCCCCGGAGCAGTGGTGGCGGGTCACCGCGGCGACGGGACCACACCGCCCCGACAACATCCTGAGGTCGCCGACGAGACGCGCTCTCAAACGGGCAACGGTCGAACGATGGCTTACCTGCACTAATAATTTAGACGTTTGCGAACTCCGCGCTAACAACTATTTCGCATATCGCGAACACTCAGCGCCAATCTTCTTCATACTGAATGGTCTCATTGTGTTGACATGACCATCATAGAGTTTGACCATTACAACTTGACTTCACTTGACATATGATATGCAGTGACGTAAGCGCCGCACGTGACCCAGGTTCTTACCTATGGTTCTTGCTGGATACCGCACAAAGTATCTATTAGTATTATCGTAGAATAAATACAACCATAGAAACCGTAATATAAATTGAAAATAAGACGTACCTATGTTTTACCTTTTTTAAGTAACAAATATATAGGACACGAAAAAAAACTATGAAATTCAAATTCCAAAAACTACCGTAAAAAATTTTTATACGAGAACAATTTAGAAAATTAATGACAACCAAGATTTAACGAGTGCGATAAGTCATCTAAATAAACTAATGACCGCTATATTTTGTTGGCATGTTACGAAATAAAGTGTAACGGTGCCATTATTTAACCAGGCTCGCGTTTAAATAGAAGCTCCATTCCTCCATCGCGCGGCGGTGCGGGGGAGCGACGAGTGAGAGTTTTGACAGAATCCACTTCTTTTGGTGGTTATTTGCGAATATTGTCCCCTGTTTCGTGAATCAAATGAAACCTGAAAGTCTTATCGGGCTAGAACAGGAAATTCAATTTTTCTTTAAAAAAATTCAATACCGCGGCCATGTTTTTTGCATTGCAGCATCTTCATTTCGTGTTCCCCCATTAATGACTAATTATATATATCTCATCTGGTAGTCTTATCGAATACAGCTGCGCAAAGTGGCAAAGGTGACCTTCAATCGCTGCAGCAAACACTTTCTCCACTGTTTGGAAAATGCATAAGTGGTTTTTCTGACTCAGAAATTGATGCTCTTTCCAATCAGCTTTGGTTTTTTGAGGAGGTCGATCATACTAGATACCTAAGTACTATCAGCCCAATGGAACCCTGACCCACCATAGAACGGTGTCACAGTGACATTATAAAACAATTTGTTTGACACTTCTTATGACTTGAATCATAACGTCTCTGTGACACAGTTCTATGGTGGGTCAAGGTTCCAATGGTCTGATAGTACAAGGCGTCTTTATCATGCTGATGTCACTGATAATGCCAATTATGAGGGCTTGCAGCACTGCATTATCGTATAGTCCTACCACATCACTGTTTTATCTAAATTAAAAAAAAAAAAAAACAGATTTTTTGAATTTCAGAATCTCCATTACGTGTTGTCTCGTTAATGACGTGTCTATACATATATATGTTATAAACTTATAATATCTCTCTCATCCGGTAGTCTTATCGAACTAGGTTAAGGGCCTGTTGTTTGATCAGAAGCTAACTCAACTAATTGTTAAAATTAAAAAAAGGAATCGGAAATTTTACACATTTCCTTGAGATTTAACCATTAGTTACGGTTTCTAACAATTAGTTAGTTTAACTACTAATCAAACAACAGGCCCTTAGTGTCTTAGAATCTTAAATATGCGAAAATGAGTTAGTATATCAACTTTTTTAAATAAAAAGACTACATTGTAATAAAATTGGCATAGCCCAATAAAAAATTAAATAAAAAATTGACGTTACACGTCTGTCAATCATGTAAACATTGCATGCCTTGCCACTGTAATGTAAGTAGATCTTTTATTTCGTATTTTATTAATTTTCTTGGTGTTGCGGATATAGGTAGCCGACTCAAAACTTTATATTTCCTCATGCTGAGGAACTTACAACAGGTTTGTGTCCAATTCTTGTTTGTTTATTTGACATTGTCATCTCAAGTCAAAGCAGGGTTCCTGCCGCCAGTCACGTGGTCAGCGCACAGTAGTTTATTTAAAAAAAACTAAGAGTTTTATGCAACTTTCCAGCGTAACACGAATCCAATGACAGTGCCTGTAAGAAAATCGGCCTCGCGTTTTATATGTAAAATTATATTATTTAAAAAAAATGTCTGTTGCAAATAGACCGACTAAGCAGTTAGAAATTTTAATAGACTCAGGGTTGGCACCGCAATTGCGGTCTTAGGATTGCAGTTTTAAGATCTTTAGCCTTAGAATGCAAATACCATCAAGTGTCCTGTGTGCTCGTTTGCAAGTCACAGATTATAGGTATGAGTAAGCTCGTCAAACCATAGAGACTAAACGTAAATTGTATGATCAAAATTAAATGTATAATACTCATTCAGGTACAAATTTCACTTTTTTTTGCTCATACCACTGCAACGCTTTGGACCCATAGTGGTAAGATGCCAAAACAGGCCCACTGTGTTTTCTAAGCATGGGCAGAATTTGTTTGTTGAGGTACCTATTCCTTTACATATACATCAGACGTCACTGTAGAGGTACTAAAAAATGAACTCGATTGTAGGTCACATTCACGAATCGCCTGCCATACCATGATTTTCTGACAAAAAAAATCAGTGAAAATGCACTTTTGAGATTCACTAATGTCTGACCCATTCTTAATTGTAATATTTGTAATATTAGGTCCTGACAGCGATTTATTATACAACTTCACGTACAGTCACGAGATTTAATTTGGTACCCACCTTAGGTCCAAAGTCAATCTGATATTCTACAACAATAAGGTTGAGTTTCCTAAAAGTTACAAATGACTTGACATCTCTAATGACATTGACGACTTCAAGCATATTTTTCTTGAAATGGGTCCCAAATTAACGCTCGTGACCGTACGTTTCGTCGTCCATTATTCTTTGAGAATATATCGTCATTATGCCTTTCGTACTCTTGTCTTAACCGAAATTTGCTGTTTATCGCTTCTTTTCGGCTGCCTTTGCATTTTATTTGTCTTCAAGTTGTTTCTTCTTCTTTTTGGCAATATCCCTGATAGACGTCATCTACCAGTGACTGGTTTAAAAACGAAACGAATAGAAAAGCTAGGCCATTGTTGTAGGCGTGGCGCCTGGCCGGCGGCAGTCATCCGCGTAGCCGGCGTAGCAATACCAAGTTCTAATCTGTGGCAATACCTACGCCGTAGCCGCGTCGTAGGCGGCTACAGTCGTATTTTTACAAGATTTTATTTCAATTCATTTCAACTTTGAACCAGTTACGGTTGGATTTTATTAGAACCCCATTACTTAACAATACAGACTTGATTGGAGGTCACAAGTGTCACAACAAATCTGGGAACGATCTCTGAAACGGATTATTCTAGATACTAATATATAACAAAAAAAACTACCTAGGTATGTTCCACCTTTCGTAAAACAGAAACCCCTCAGCTGGATTAACAGGTATTAAAACTATGAATCGGAACTGAATCGTGTAATAAAATATACATTTACCTCGACGACTGTGTAACAGCAGCCGTGGTCACGTGAAGACTGAAGTGGAGGGAGTGTTGTTCTGCTTGTTGTGCGAGTTCTTCGACCTCTCCGCACTTGGTCTTGTTTTTCTTTATTCGGAATGTCACCGTACCATGTCATGGAATGTCATGTCTATAGTTTTAGTACCTACGTGTGAAAGTATGTATGTTTGTATGTAAACACTTTAATGTAGGGTGACGGCAAATGATGGACACTTTTAGCTGACAGCCACCAGTAATGGACACTTCACTCTTAATTCAAATGTCATACGGTCCTAAAATGAGTGTTGCAAAACAAATGAATAATCCTTATCTTCTGTAAAATAAGAATCAGTGTCCATTATTGGTGCCTTGTCCATTACTGGTTCCATCACCCTACAAAAGAAAAAACAGAACACTAAAAATAATATAAAAATATGTACAAAGGCGAACTTATCCCTTTAAGGGATCTCTTCCAGCTAACCCTTGAGAAAGTCGTGTTAGAAGCAAAGTTTAACTAGTATTCGCAGCACTTCGGGTTCGATTTCTTGTCTTACCTTTTTGTTACTTTTTTCCTGTTTGTAATAATAAAAAAAAAATCGATTACTAGAAAGACGAAAGGCGTTAGATTTATATTTAATAATAGCCGGAGAACTGCGCCTCTACTTGTACAGGGTAATACAATATTGAATATTGCTTTTGACGTGTTAGGTATTGTTTTTGACCCAACCGCCATCACTGTCAGTCAAATAAACAAGAGCTATCGTCGACAAAGGCAATATGGTGTCCAGCCCGCTCTCCCCGCAGAACAGAGGAAGCTTCATATTTTTAGAACCTTGTCATAAATCACGATAATGATCAGTAGCTCTTTTCAGAACAAATTAACCGCTGTGATTACACTGATTACGTATAACCGCCTGTTTCACAATCGACAAGTAA
Source organism: Acleris laterana (assembly GCA_963966035.1). NCBI lineage: Eukaryota > Metazoa > Arthropoda > Insecta > Lepidoptera > Tortricidae > Acleris > Acleris laterana. The sequence continues at coordinate 9,671 of CAWYPN010000126.1, forward strand.
AGCCTAATTAATAGATAAATTCAGTCCTTTCTCTTTCTTACACTTGAAAATAGATAAGCAGAGAGCCAACAATAAATGGCAAATAAATTTACTCGTCGATTGTGAAACGGATCCTAAGTATTGACTTCGTTGAAAAATTAACCGCCTCTAGACATTTGGCAGCTAAATTGTACCTAGAGGTCGACCATGAGTCATCCAAATGTATGGAATTGACGTAGGCGCTCGCCGCGACCGTCGACAGCTCACGGCAATCCCAGGTATTATTATATAACGATAACGAACGCCGAATGCATGTTGTCTAGGGCCTCTGCTGCTGTAGTGAAGGCCGGTAGTGCGCGCGGGGCTCGTTGCCGCCGCCTGCAGCCCGGGCAGCCGACCAAGTCGTTCCTCGTCATTGGTGCGTGCTCAGCATGTCACTTAATCAACTAGGTATGTTGTGCAAGCTTCTTAAAAGAGTTTTTCCAAACTTCATTGAGCATTTTTCTACGCGACCTTAATTCGGCTTACTAACTTCTAAAGAAGTAGTTTGGAAGTACGGTATACGAGCGTTAATTTGGAACCCATTTCAAGAAAAATAACCTTATTGTTGTAGAATGACAGATTGACTTTGAACCTAAGGTGTGTGCCAAATTAAATCTCGTGACTGTACCTAGTGTGAAATTAAGTACCTAACTTTGACCATATTTTGTTCATGTATTCCATACAATAATAAATTCCGTTGAAATAAGGAAAACAACCAGTTTAACTTAGAGCCGAAATCAAATTTCCTGTTCTGATCAAAACATGTATTTAAATAAGTACCTCACGATCATCGGAGATCAAGTCATGCTAGTACAGTCACCGTCGAGAAAGTATGTAGGGAAGAATCGCTGGTGGGTCCCGGTCCTTAATAGTTAGGTTTGAGCAATCTTCGTCATCTACCGGATACAGGAAGGTAATTAAACAGGCTCTCTATTAGTTTATATAAAACACTATGGCTTTAAACATGTTATGATGTTGGTTTTAAATCTTCCGCCATTTACTGTCAAGTACAATACGATGACATTGTCAGAAGCAATATGGTTTTACAGAGTTGAATAGAGTCCCTTGAAGTTATAAAATTTGAGCTCTATTATTCAAGGCGTTAGAGTTCGAATGTTTTAGGCAATTTGTATGATAATTATATTTGTAGAGCCTTCACTAGCATGACTCCATCTCGAAACAACATTTAAAAACTTACACAAAACGTTAAAGTATAATCTTACTTCTAGAGAGACTGCATCGTTTCGACATGAACTCGTAAAAACATGAAACTTATAAGTCTCACAACTGGATAAATGTAAAATGCCGAGCCCGCCCGCGCCGCGCCGCACGTCGCGGGCTCAACGCTCGAGGGCCAGGATCTTGTTATAAAACATACTTAATCACCCTTGGAAGACTAGCTTTTAAATAAAAACCTAGTGCTAGGCTAAAATTTGCCTCTAAAAATTGTTTCATGATGTGTATTGACATTTTTAATAAATTACCCGACTTGTTTAAAATAATGGAAAAGCATAAATAGTAAATCTGTTAAATCTCGTCTCAAGGTGACGTGGGACAGATGCCGACAGACAGACAACATTCTCTTTGTTGCGTCCGGTTATAAACATTATTATAGAATAAAGTACCTAAGTAGGTACTAATTTGTTATTATAGTATATCGATATTACGTTAGTTAACATGATAACTAACCTACCAATATTTTAAGCTCTTTAAGCAGATATCATATAATCACAATGCGTACGTTGATATAGGACGGTAACAAAATTGGTTAACATACTTCCTAACTAACGATAATAGACATTTAGAAAATGTAGGTACAATAATATTGCGATGGTCACAACTATCAAAAATCTTTGGCAGTAGCTTAATACTTAACATATCCGACGAATACAAGTTGGCTGTTGTGCGCAACAACATGCCAATGGACAACTACATACATATTTAGATTAAATAAATAAATTAATAAATATTTAGAAATAAAGTGCCAACTTTCAATGTCGTCATTGTGGGTTGCCATTTTACTACTAAAATGTTGTGGCCTGACCACGGCATGACACATTTGAACGTAACAGCATCCATTTAAGGCATGGTTCCGAACAAGGCCGCAGACCACAGCCCGAGCACCTTATTGAGTCATAGGTAGGTGATACGTGCAGGCGAAGTGACCACATGCCACAGTAGCGATACATTCTGAATACACGGCAACTACAGTTGCGACCTTACACAATCATGTTCGGAAACATGTACCTTTGTTACAATCTGTACATACGATAGATACATAATATATTTTTAAATTTTTGTACTTCATTCCATTCGAATAAAGAACAAAAATGTTAACGTATTTTTAACATCGACTGTAGATGGGGGACTAGCTGACGAAAATATTTAGAAAGATTTTCCTACAAACGAGTAATATAGATGAAACATTAATCCAAAGAGGGTTAAGGGTTATTTGTGCTTTGCACAAAACTCAAGACCAGAGCTGTGTTTAGTTTAGTACGAATGCAATACTCCAAGAAATAAGGTCCCGGCAACCGATCCCCGGTATCTGGTCACAAGTAGTGAATTTACCCTCGTTGTTAAATTCCCTCCCACCTCCATTTTCTCTTTTCGAAGATGCCAGACAGTGAGTGGTCACCTGCGATTCCTGCATTATTACGAGTTGGCCGCAATCCATTCCATTATTAAAATTTGTTGTTTACAGCGCACGAGTAAAAATGAACATACACAGCTCTGGACTCGGCTTAAAGAGAAACAATATTATGGGTTTGGTCCATTCTTCCTCCAGCTCGCCTCCGACTTCCAGCAACCGACCGAAGACCGGTTTCCTGATTTAATTTTCTGAATATGAAACGACCGGCGGGGTAAGACTGATATGACTCGACAGGTCGATGAAAGGCTAAGTTTTCTCGGATGGGGCGCACAACAGGCTCGCATGTGTTTTAGGTGGGGGGGGCGGCGGCGAGGCGGTGCTGG
>CAWYPN010000127.1:0-98000 GCA_963966035.1 Acleris laterana
TTAGAGAGTTCAGCCTAGCATCTCAGCGGTTCTCGATAGCTAGCCCACAAATACGTAAGAAACTGCACAGTTCTATGTTTTAGAGTCAAAACAGCCATAGTTCTGGTCAAAAAACCTAAAAATCTAGACTTGCACCGAGATGCTGCAACTTTTTAGAGAGTTCAGCCTAGCATCTCAGCGGTTCTCGATAGCTAGCCCACAAATACGTAAGAAACTGCACAGTTCTATGTTTTAGAGTCAAAACAGCCATAGTTCTGGTCAAAAAACCTAAAAATCTAGACTTGCACCGAGATGCTGCAACTTTTTAGAGAGTTCAGCCTAGCATCTCAGCGGTTCTCGATAGCTAGCCCACAAATACGTAAGAAACTGCACAGTTCTATGATTTAGAGTCAAAACAGCCATAGTTCTGGTCAAAAAACCTAAAAATCTAGACTTACACTGAGATGCTGCAACTTTTAAGGGAGTTCAGCCTAGCATCTCAGCGGTTCTCGATAGCTAGCCTACAAATACGTTAGAAACTGCACAGTTCTATGTTTTAGAGTCAAAACAGCCATAGTTCTGGTCAAAAAACCTAAAAATCTAGACTTGCACCGAGATGCTGCAACTTTTAAGAGAGTTCTGCCTAGCATCTCAGCGGTTCTCGATAGCAAGCCTACAAATACGTAAGAAACTGCACAGTTCTATGTTTAAGAGTCAAAACAGCCATAGTTCTGGTCAAAAAACCTAAAAATCTAGACTTACACTGAGATGCTGCAACTTTTTAGAGAGTTCAGCCTAGCATCTCAGCGGTTCTCGATAGCTAGCCCACAAATACGTAAGAAACTGCACAGTTCTATGTTTTAGAGTCAAAACAGCCATAGTTCTGGTCAAAAAACCTAAAAATCTAGACTTGCACCGAGATGCTGCAACTTTTTAGAGAGTTCAGCCTAGCATCTCAGCGGTTCTCGATAGCTAGCCTACAAATACGTTAGAAACTGCACAGTTCTATGTTTTAGAGTCAAAACAGGCATAGTTCTGGTCAAAAAACCTAAAAATCTAGACTTACACTGAGATGCTGCAACTTTTGAGAGTTCAGCCTAGCATCTCAGCGGTTCTCGATAGCTAGCCAACAAATACGTAAGAAACTGCACAGTTCTATGTTTTAGAGTCAAAACAGGCATAGTTCTGGTCAAAAAACCTAAAAATCTAGACTTACACTGAGATGCTGCAACTTTTTAGAGAGTTCAGCCTAGCATCTCAGCGGTTCTCGATAGCTAGCCAACAAATACGTTAGAAACTGCACAGTTCTATGTTTTAGAGTCAAAACAGGCATAGTTCTGGTCAAAAAACCTAAAAATCTAGACTTACACTGAGATGCTGCAACTTTTTAGAGAGTTCAGCCTAGCATCTCAGCGGTTCTCGATAGCTAGCCAACAAATACGTTAGAAACTGCACAGTTCTATGATTTAGAGTCAAAACAGCCATAGTTCTGGTCAAAAAACCTAAAAATCTAGACTTACACTGAGATGCTGCAACTTTTAAGGGAGTTCAGCCTAGCATCTCAGCGGTTCTCGATAGCTAGCCTACAAATACGTTAGAAACTGCACAGTTCTATGTTTTAGAGTCAAAACAGCCATAGTTCTGGTCAAAAAACCTAAAAATCTAGACTTGCACCGAGATGCTGCAACTTTTAAGAGAGTTCTGCCTAGCATCTCAGCGGTTCTCGATAGCAAGCCTACAAATACGTAAGAAACTGCACAGTTCTATGTTTTAGATTCAAAACAGCCATAGTTCTGGTCAAAAAACCTAAAAATCTAGACTTACACTGAGATGCTGCAACTTTTAAGGGAGTGCAGCCTAGCATCTCAGCGGTTCTCGATAGCTAGCCTACAAATACGTTAGAAACTGCACAGTTCTATAGCCTGGAGTCAATATAGCAATAGTTCTAGCTTTGAAAACATGAAAATCTAGACATGAATTGAGATACTGTAACTTTTTTTAAATATCTACATAGGATCTCAGCCTTTATCGATAGCAACGCTTCAAATACGTATAAAAGTGAACAGTTCTATGGTCTGGAGTCAAAACAGCAATAGTTCTGGTTAAAAAACATGAAAATCTAGACACGAATTGAGACACTGTAACTTTTTTTCAAGTTCTACATAGCATCTCAGCTTTTATCGATAGCAACGCTACATATACGTATAAAAGTAAACAGTTCTATGGTCTGGAGTCGATATAGCAAAAGTTCTGAATAAAAAACATATAAGTCTAGACATTAGTTCAAATATTAGGTATATATTTTTTTGAAGTTCTACACAGCATCTCAGCCTTTATCGATAGCAAAGCTAAAAATACGAATAAAACTGAGCAGATCTCTCGTTACTGTTCTGTTCTGTTCTGTTCTTTTGACACCTCCAGCCAGCAGTTCTGCTGCAAGGACCCGTACGCGCTGACTGCGACGGAGAGGAGATGTTAGATTAGGCTAGCGGAGAGAAGCACGCCCGCCGACCGGTCCAGTAAGAGTAGCGAAGAGCCGGCAGAGCACGAGAACCTTAACCCACACCGACCAGCCACTAATACTAAACCGATCAGGGCATGCGAGCCTCGTCGCCTTTGCTGCACCAACCATCTCCGCCCGCCGCAGGCAGCAGCGCACCTGCCCGAGACACCGGAGAGTCAAGTAGATAGGATAGGAGTGTAGGGTTTGCAGTCGATATGACGGGAGAGACGGAAGGTGGAGCCAACCCGAATTCAGGCATCGTATCGATAGCAAAGCTAAAAATACGAATAAAACTGAGCAGATCTCTCGTTACTGCACTTATTTGTAAGTTTTATAAAGTAACTATACTAACACCCTACACCCGTGTGGACTAGAGGGAGCGCCTTACTAATAACGGCGCAACTAAAACATTTTTCGTGCGATAGAGTTCCGGTTTCTTTTATTAGATCGCTGATTAATCTTGCGTTATGTCTGCTATACATAATTTTGGTATATAAGTAGTGTATACTTCCGAGGCTGTAAACGATAAATGATAGTTTTTATAGATTTATTTTTTATATTATTTAAAATATTTCTATAATTGTACTACGCAGTTAATGTTATGTGTTATAGAACATTTAATTTCCATTCATTTGATACCCGACACGTTATGTATATTAGATATGGTTCATAGAATCCGACCTATTAGCAATTTTCAAAATATAGCGGCCGCCATTTTGATATCGTCATATCTCCGGATCCAGGTACTTCACAGGTAGGATCCCGACGGTTTTTAAAATAAAATAACATGTTTAACAACAGACTTAAATTCGGTGCCGGTACAGCGTTGCCAGATAGGTACGAGTATATTTTTTGACAAGTCGGGATTATGAAGATTTCCAAAATTTTCTGAAGTCAACGCAGCAATACCAACCTTACCAACGTGAGAATGCCTACGTATTACCTTTCAACAGTTTCCTACTCTTAGCGTTACCCGGAACCAACGACGAGGACGTGGTAAGACATGGTTCCATGTTGTTTTATTTCGTTTTTTCTCTTATTTTTTTCGTAACGTAATCCACTTACTTCTTGGGATCTTTTCTTAATTCGATTTTTAATTATTTTTTTACTTCTTTCGAATTCTTATATAAAAATATTATTTCTCCCATACTAAGGTAATTTTTCGTAACGTAATCCACTTACTTCTTGGGATCTTTTCTTAATTCGATTTTTAATCATTTTTTTTACTTGTTTCGAATTCTTATATAAAAATATTATTTCTCCCATACCTTAAACCTTTTTTTGAAACGTTCAATGTTTCATATTTTTTCTTGCTAAGTATATATTTATGTTTTCTTATAATTCAAATGATTATCTGTTTCTTTTTTCATTCTGCAATCTGCATTTAGAGATTCTTACAACTATGTTTTTTTATCATTTTTAATCAGATCTTTGGCGAGGTCAAAAACTTTCAAATAGGTATTTTCTATATCATTCGACTGCTATAAGAGAATTGCTCAATCGTACATTTGACGGCGTCCTATTTAATTTTTTTTTCTTATTTTCTTTTCTTTATATTTATGTATTTGTTTATACCTGCTTAATTCTAATAATTCAATAATTAATAACTAGGTCAATATTTAAAGTAATGTAATGTATTAATGTCTAGATCTTATACCTAGATTCATTCATTTTGTTCCGGGAAGTAAACATTCTAAGAATCCAGATGTCTACACAAAGCAGAAAATAGGTCTCCCTTTTTTGTATTGCCGGACCACAGGATTCTTAGTACGTTTACTCCCTTTTGGTTTATTCGTTGATTGAACTATACGCGTTAAATTTTTTAGGTTTAACCTGCGTTTAGACAATACAAAATTGCGTTTCTAAAAAAAAAATGTACTGTTCCTTAAATTATTATTTTTATCATGCTGAATCAATCAATCAGACATTCACGGCGTCACGCTATTATTCGTTTTTTTTTTGTTTTTTTCCTTAATTATATTTAAATGTTTTCTTATAATTCTAATAGTGACTTTCTTACACCTATGATTTTTTTATCATTTTTAATCATACCTTTGACGACGTCAAAAATGTATACATTTTAAAATATTTTTGGTTTTAAGTATTTTTACTTTCTGCTTGTGTTTATATATTTTTTATTCTAGTAATTATGCGTTTCTTTTTTCATCTTTAATCAACTTTATGATAATATGATAATGATGTATTTTTGTTCATAATCATTCAAACAAAAAGATTTTTTTGCAACGATCATCATTTTCAATAGTATCAAGAACTTTTCCATCTCAGAAATGTATTGTTTTTGAACCTATATATGTACACATGTAATATGTATTATTATAATTCTTATACTTATATGGTTTGTTTGTCATGTTTAAACTGCATCGAGATAATTAAGAATTACGTGTACAGTCGAAGTCAAAAATATGTTTACACTTTAGTACCTTGTTTATTTAACATCACGTTGAAACTGTCGTATGAAATTGTCACAGCGATTAAAGTGACAAGGTACTTAAGTGTAAACATATTTATGACTTCGACTGTACCTATTAATTAAGGTTATTTTATGTGTGGTCTTATACCCTCCACCAAACTCTGCTGCTCATTGTATGTGCGTATGTTATTTTGTATGTTCAATTATGAGTTGGCTGTACACGTATATAATATGACGTGTGGTGCGATTTGTGTTTTAGGCGATACACATTTACGAACAGGTCCTATATCATTATATTCGTGCCAATAGAGACCGCATTTTACGTAGGCAAAGTAGTGCCCTGGCGTCCAATTGACGATGCCCGCTAGTACATAGGTTCTTTCTTGCATAGAGAGCGTTGTAGCGATTGAATCCAAGTCGTGACGAAGATTAGGGTTTCGTGTCGTATAACGTTCATCTGTTAGAACACTTGTGTCAATTAGTACATGTGGTCCATACCGCACGACTTCTTTGTTGCAGTGATTGCATCGCCTGCAAGTTGACATTTTTATTTGACACTCGTCTACCGCACGTTGCATGGACTTAAAACCGTTACATAACAATATGTCAACATTCACATTAAGCATAACTCCATCCGATTGAAACTTGCGGCCACATTTGCACAAAAATGACCTAGTGTAGCTAGGAATGTCGGTGAACAAATACTCTGCTAAATGAGCTGCATTGCATTCAGCATCGAGCTTCTCTCGCTGTCCTGTGCTTCTTCGTCCTTTCTGTTGGTTTGCAAAGAGTCCAAGATCGGACAGTATTCTGGCTCTTTCAAAGTAGCTTTTTGACGTAGGATTTTTGTTGGTGTCCATAACTTTTAGTGCTAATTGCATAGTTGGATTAACAATGTTTTGAACCAACTTACGGTACTCGTGGTTCGTAGCAACACCGCTCATTATTACTTGAAATAATGAATCGAACGCGCAAGTTTTTCTAACGTTCAATTTGTATTTACCCATACTCACAGGTCCTGAAAAGTTTCCATTAATGATAATGGGTAATTTCGAGATTTTCGTGTCCTTAATAAATTGCCATTCGGGACACTTATCTAAATACGTTGGTTTACGCCTTTTCGTCGCCAATCCTCGCCAATCTTCGCATTCATTCCACAGATCACAATTTTCTAATATATTAACCGGAGCTTCATCTGCCAATGTATCCGCAATCATACTTGCGATCTCGCAGAGGGAAGCCGATAGTTTTTCTTCCGTAATTTTAGTTTCACCAGTCTGCTGTACAACCGCTGGACATTCGATTGTAGTGATCTTAATTGGAGAATTTATAAAAATCTCACTACCTGCAGTCGAGTGGGTTTTGTGTCGAGGTCTCGGTGAAATATTGTTTTGCACGTCGGAATAGTTACTTTGAGGGCTAGATTCTTTAAGATGCGGGACTTTTTCCGATGGTAGATCGTGTTGATTAGAGGCTTCCGTCACTCTCCCGTCCAAATACTCGAGATGTTCGAGCACAAACCGGTCTATCCGCATAGGCAATTTGTTTACGAACACGCGATTTTTCAAATTGCCGAACTCTCCTTCGACTGACGACGAAGTCGCGATTACAGCACCTCGTTCAAAGTGAGCTCTCATGATGCCAGTCCAGAGGGGAATATATGGCAACAACTGTTTCATAAGACGAATGGCAAATTTCGGGTTATAGCAGCCGTTGATCGTTTTCCCCCCCTTAGACTTCTCTGCAATACGTTCCGCTGCTTCATAAATTTTTTTAGACCACGATTTCCAATTCGCAGCGGAGTCAGTATGGCAGTCATCATTGTCACTGTCATCTGTTGCATCTGAAATGTCGCTGTCGGAATTCGCTTCGTCATCGTAATCTGTTTGTACAGATGCAGGGGCGCCTTCGATGATCTTTGTCAGGGTCTCCATGCATACCTGTGCTGGAACAACCTCACGATTTGGTTCAATTCCCACGAACTCGCTGAGAGCTACGGCCAGTATAGATTTTATTATACATGACAAAGACTCGAAGTCACTTGTTTGGTACGCTTGGGCTATGCAGCGTAAATAAAATCTCCGCGCTGCTACCACCTTATTCTTTAAACAACCCCAACGTGACACCATCGAGATAAGGTGACTTACATCAAGTCTGATAAATGTGGCCGGAAGAACTTTGGGCTGCTTATAAATGATCCCGTAGCAGCGCTGTAGGTAGTCCTGTAAATCTCTGCACAGTGCAAATATTTCTGCCACGGCATTTATTATTGCGCGGCCGAAATCACAGACAACAATAGATGGGCGAGGTGCACCTTTTGCCAAAATGTACCTAAAAAACTGAGCAATTACGAGGGACCTTTGGTCTGCAGAGACCATCTGGAAGACCGGTACGCTTCCCTCTGATGTCACCAACATGCACTGATAGAGGAAAACATGTGGATCCTCCTTATGACTCCGCTTTTCAATGCCGCCTGTTGCGTCTACTGTCATCACTGCATTACGATCTCTTTTCGTCCTAGCGGTATATAATTGCTGTTGTTCTTCCGTCCAATACACGCAATTAAATTTTAAAAGCGAGATGCTATGTATGAAACCAGCATACTGGCCATACTTTGCATGGTGAAGCAAGTTTAATGGAGCATTTGCATACTCCAAGCCGTGAATTTTGAGCAATTGTTGCTCTTTCGCCTTACGTAGGACTGTGGCGTTGGGTATAATTGCGACGTTATTCCCACCAAATTTTTTGAGCCGCCTGGCCTCTTCCCTCCTGAATGTGACTGCGTCTTTTTTTTCTTCTATCATTTTCTTACACACATTGATACGTCTTTGCCCTCTCAATTGACGTTTCTTTGTGCCACTGTGCTTAGCGGTTTTAATATTTTGAATGTGACATATAAATATGACGTCTACATCGTTCGCTGGTGAACTCAACAAAGTCCCAGTTATTTTAGATCCACATTCGACACAGATCCCAGTGAATAGAGCATAATATCGCGCAGCAGGTGTAGGAGTGACTGTGTTATTCTTGAAAGAAAACACGCAGTCCAGAGTGCTGTGTTGCTGGCATAATCGCTCTGCTAATATGTCAGTCCAACCTTCTTTAAACTTCCAGTAAACACGTCCGCTAGAAACTTTTTTTTTCGGGCTGATTTCCTGCCAGTTTTTTGCTGATAAAATCAACCTTATATTTTTTGACGACAACCGATCATTCGTTTCGTTTAGGTCTGTATTAATGCTACACGTGCTTATATCAGTCATCGAATCGTAAATATATTTTGTTTGGGCGGGTTCTGTGGGGTTACAACCATATATTTTTTGGACGAGTTTCTTAAACCCATTCCGATTCTCATTTAAAATTGTGTAAACGTGGCGTGCTGTAATGTGCGAGTCACGAAGTTCCATTTTTTCAGCGATCACGGAATACACAGGATTTGTCGGGGGATACAGTTTCCCATTGTTATCTATAGTTCGACAGTCATCATAAAGCAAAATTTGACCTAGAGCCTCTTTGTCGTACGGCATGATGTCGAAATGCGAAAATAAATCTTTAAAGACAAGAGTTATTTGACCCGATAAATATCTTTTGTCAGTATACTATATACAGGATGAAAATATTCGTAATTATAATGATTATATTACAGCGATAGCGATTATTTATTGTACTAGAAATACCTTAACCTACTTTACCTTATTCAGCTTAAATTAAAACCGAAATTAAAATGTAACTAGTAAATACCTAACCTAAACCAAATAAAACTTACGATATGTACAGCTTACATTAAAACCGAAATTATAATGTAACTAGTAAATCCCTAAACCAAATAAAGAACTTAAGATTTATACAGCTTAAATTAAAACCGGAATAACTAACTAAACCAACTAAAACCTACCTAAGACCTAAACCTAATAACTTGTCAAATTCCTAACCCAAATAGAACTTAAACCTAATAACCTAAGAACTGTACAAAATACGAAAAAGGCTAAAATTTTACAATGTAAAGAGCCACACTACAAATCTATTAATACACAATACAAACTATAACAATATACTTTTTTTTATTTTTAAATATATTCTATTTATAACAAAACACAGTAACTGAAAAAGAAAACTAAAATTAAATAAAACTAACTCTAAATATATAAATTAACTAAAACATTAAATCTAAGAATGGCCCCTGCGGCATTGTACCAAAGATGCTGGCAGCATTTCCTCGCTGGATGGATAAACTTATACGTTGAGCGAGGAAACTGCCAGCTCTTCGGTCTCCCGTGACGTCAATGAGCCTCTTCGAAACTTCTTTGAAGAGGCTCCGAGCGCTAGGACCCCACGGACCAAGGGTCTCGACGCCGAATGGAATAAAAATATATTCTGGGCCGAGACCACTATATTTTACTACCTTCATGCTTTCGGCCGCTTCAGCTGCCGCACCTGCTCTATTAGAGGTCCGGTGGAGATGTGATGGGGCTAGCGTGTCTACACAGGTTGCATCCCACACTAGCACCCGTCCCATATTCCACGGGACCAAGGTCATTCCGTCAGGTCTCTTGCCATCATTTCTAGAAATGCCTGTCGGCTCTAAAAGAGCCGGGACCTTTATTGAGGCAAGAGACCGACGAATGATGTCGTTGAGTGCGGCGTGTCTGGAAAAGCGGCCAGCACTTCTCTGGCAAGAAAGTCCGTGATGTCCTAGCCGATCTACGTCACTTCCGCAGGGGCAGCGATGTGGAGCGCAGACCGGGACCCCAAGGCGAAGGCAAACTGAAAGTCGGAGTGTGTTAGGGTCTAGGAAAGTACCAGTGCTTGGCGAGGGATGAGCTTGAAGCCAGTATCCAGCCTCCCTTGTACCGACTGCTAAAATTCTAGCACGATCCGCTGCGCAGCACTGGCTAATAAGGGAATCAACAGTCAATTTACATACTATGTCATCCCAACACCTCTGCGATTTTGGGTTTTCAGGAAAATTTTGACCGGGGCAAGCAGTTAACCACCCATTCTTTGCGTCCTCCAAACCTGAAGTCTCATAGTTTAAAGGGAATTCCCTAAGGATTTTTCCTATGAGACTAGAAGAGCTATGGATCGACGAAAGAAAAGCTGGTAAAGCAATACTAGAAATTTTGCGGATCCCTATACCACCGTACCGAATCGGGAGGGATCCTTGGGTCCAGGAATGCTCGCTTAGCTGAATATTAAGAATGGATTGCAGGTTACTTTTGATCAAAGTATCAATTTTCGACAAAAGATCTTGATGTTTCCAGAACGGACAGCAGCGAAGCACATAAGTAAATTTAGGGACAAAAAGACAGAATTTAATAATTAAAAGGGCAAAATGTGGACTAATGTCAAGAAGCCGATGGGAATGATTTTGAAATTTAGAAATGGAATTTTGAATATAATCTGAAAAACTTTCTTCAAAAATAGGAGATCCCAGGAGGCAAAGTGTTCTTTTATCTACTATTTTTATATTTGGTGCAATTTTGTTGAATTTTTGTGTTATGTCATTGTCAGCGTCGGAAGGTTTTTGGATGAAGAGTTCACACTTATCAAAATTTAGCTCTAAACCAATGGATTTAAAGTTATTTTTTAAAGATGAAAGATCGGAAAGTACTGTATTTACATCACCTCCTAAGGTCCCATCATCTAGATACCAAATATTAAATTTTGAAGCTAAATTTTGAATTAAAGGATTAATAGCCAAACTGAAAATTGCTGGCCCCAGGGGATCCCCCTGCTGACAACCAACTTCAGATGACAACTCGTTTGATCGGTACATCAACTTCGTTGGATCTGAATAACAGTGAAGAAGATAGTTGTAAATTTCAGGAATGTTGTTTTTTATTTCAGACAGCAGGGTATCCCTATTTACCGAATTAAAGGCGTTTTTAACATCAATTTTGAGTAACACTTCGCATTGATCGTCGCTAAGGTAGGTGCGAAGAGCATGAACGGCAGCCTCGCAGCCTCCCTTAACGCCAAAGCCTAACTGAACGGGTTCGAAACAAGATTGTAATTTTGGTAAAATATGTCGAACGGCGATTTTTGATGCAAGGCGGCGAAGTGTAGCTCCAACAGCAATAGGTCTCACCCCACCGTCTTTTTTACTGAGGGCAATGAGGTTCGCACCATACAAAGTCGGTACAATGTCCGGATGAATGTTGCCCAAGTACATCATGTTAATAAGGGTAGTAATGCCACTGATAAGATTCTCACCAGCATCACCCACACACCGAGAAGTCAGATCTTTTAAATGTTGGGGTGAGAGTCCATCCAGGCCCGCAGCAGAACCGGGCTTAAAAGATAATATTGCATTAGCGACGTCATTGTTTGTAATTTGCAGGCATGCATGGTTTGCTGTTGGAGGGTCGAGAAAATAAGGCGTTGCAGGGGCTGGGGGGTGTTTCGTCTGTAGGGCCAGAAGTGTATCAGGATTATCTGGCGAAAGCACGTCACTAGAAAAGAGTAGGCGGGCGGCACCTTTAAGATCTCCGTCGCTAATTTTATTTTCTATGGTTTTCAGCTGATTGTGGGAACTGCGAGTGGGTTTATGCGAGGGTAAGGGAATGGAATAGCTTGCGCAGTTATTTTTAATTTTTTGGGTTAAAGATAAATTTGAATTGTCTACTTTAGCATGCAAAACCAAAAAAGGAAAAAGGAGCAGGTTGTGCCAGTCTTGAAGGGAATTACTTTCTGTGCATTTACATATGAGATGAGATAAATGAGAAGCGACGGAGATTCTGGCGCCGCGGGGGATTCTTTTGACTATATTTACATTGTTTTTGAGATGGCTGAGTCGAACATGGAATGGTTGTTGAACAAAAGGCGTAGATGAATCTAAGTTTAAAGGACAAGCATCTTGGCTTAAGCAGCTGCGATGTGATTTACTTTTATGGATGTTTAAGCCTCGAATGGATTTGAAAGATTTTGAACACAAGTTACATGAATGACTGTTGGTTGACGTGCTCACACCAGATTGGGTCGCAGCCTGCATGTAAAAATAACTTACCTATGTTAAAAACTTAACAAAATAATAATAACAATAATATTAAAAAAACACTCTTTAAAAATTTTCACCAACGAACACAACACAAAAACATAGGCGTGAACACAGGTTAGGAGGATAGGTGCCCGTTGGGTGCCCGTCGCGTAGCAACGACGGCGTCCCAGCGTCAAATTTGAAGCATTGTACACTTCTTGAAAAAAAAAAAAAAAAAAAAAAAAATCGGAATCAAAACCCCGTGGAACAACAATAAATATCCAGAAGCGATCCACAACGAAACGTTTTATTATGTTAGGAAATACAGTTGTCTACAGTAGCGGAAAATATTTTAAAAATATTTAAAGAGGAGGTCAATTTGACAACCAAATTGTCATAGTTTTTTAATTTTTTTTAAATAGAAGAATAGGTTATAAATAGTAGTAGTAGTAGTTATAATAGTTATCTAATAGTTTTTACAATATTAAGATATATATTTTTTTATTGATATAATATTTCAATCTAAATGTAATAGATGAATTAGGTAACTAAATATTTGGTTTGTGAATTATCAATCTCAGAAAACGGCTGTTTATCGGAAATTATTTTTTTCGTTACAAATGACCCGAACAAAACACGCGTCACTTAAGCATTCTGGGGGGGACACTTCGATAGCGCGATCTAGGATTTTACGCCTACGTAACAGCGCCATCTACCGCGCGACTGCAAGACTACCCATACTTAAACAATGGCAACGTAATCAATACTTTATACTTGTATTATTTAAGTTATGTGAATATAAATAATATAATACATGTAAAAGTAACTTTGTCTTTTTGTTACGCTTTCATGACTATATACTAACGCATAAAAAATACAAGTAAATGTGGCGATCGGAGTTCGTACAACTGCTACCTATTTACTTGGCTTGGCGTACACTTCAAACCGATCATCAGTAGCACATTATTTTATAGCAATAATAAAAAATTACCTACTCAGTAGATAAAAGGTTTCGTGTTTAGATAGTAGGCAAGTTTATTTGAATTCGAGTTAAGTCACATAAAGAATAAGCAGGTTGTTAGGTTAAAGTAAATCAGAATGATCACAATTAGGTTAAGTAGGTACTAATCAATATTAAAGTTTGTGGTTTTATCGTTAGTAATTAATTTCATTAGACTTCAAAAGTTGATTAAAATTAAGGAAATATCTTATTTTGTTGGTATTAAATAATTCGTGTTAAGTAAATTAAATTGATATTTAAATTAAGATTACGTGGCAACTTTAATTTATTTCGTGTACTTACTGAAATTATTATATAACTAAATATGATTTTAGGTTTAAATCGAATTGAAATAAGATATGATGTAAACAAAATTTTTTAGTTATTCGATATCGTTTTTTTTTAAATCAAAGTATTTTTTTTAAAAATCGTTTTGATTTTGTTGTGGGTAGAGCTAGCGTGCGAACGCGATGCTACGCCCAAGTTTTGACGTTTTGACACAGGCTGACGATAGACGTGCTTTTTTTTTCAAACATGTAGGATCTTGCGAATAGTTCGCGACACGCCGCGGCGCTAACGCTTAATTCAAACTAAGACACCTGTAATATAACATAATACAATCAATAGATGTTCTTTTGAGTTTAAGCGCTTTTATTTAGCTACCAATATGTAGGTATGTAAGTATATACCTATGTTGTCCGTTTCCATATTTGAGGCTTTTTGAGACTTAGGTATAAATAAATATACAAGCGAACGAATCATATGAGAACTTCTTGGAGGTAACGTATTGGTTCAAAAAAGCATATATACCAGAACTCGTCGTGAACCTGCGTCGCTATTGCCTACCGCACTCGCAATCTCAATTTCTCTATAAAGCGGAACAATTATTTTAATTTTGTAAGCAGACAAGCCTTCGATTTTCAAAATTCTATTTTCAAAATGAAAACAATTGCGAGTGCGTTAAGCGATAGCCCCTCGGGATGATTTACAATTTTAGACAATCTTAATTAAAGAGTAAACTGCAATCGTGCTTCGGAGCTGACACACACACTTAGTATGATCGCTTTTCGCTTGTATCTTTCAAACTCCGCAACGGATTTTTATGCGGTTTTTAGATAGTGTGATTTTAAAGGATTATTACAATCTAAATGTTTTTAACTAACTTCTGCCCACCACTTCGTTCGCTTAGATTTCGATAATCGTTATTCCCTCGGGAACTTAAAAAAAATCTACTGACTACGAACCCTTATAGTTTCGACATGTCCTTCAGTCCGCCCGTCTGTCCGTCCGTAGCCTAGCTCAGAGACTCTTGGTACTAGATTGCTGTAATTTGGCATGAATATGTGTAAACAAAATGGTAAAATAAAATCCTGAAGAAAAATAACCTCCTTAAACGTAACGTGGGGATGCATTTTTTTTCTCGTCTAGCCCATCGTGTGGGTTGTCGTTGGATAGGTATTTTAAAAACAATTCGTTTATGATATAAAAAGTTATATAGCGCAAATTTTTGTTACAGTAGTGTACTCGTGTAAACCCCCCCCCCCCCTCCCTCTAAAAATCTAAAAAATATCTTAAATGAAAGTGCATATTACGAATTTCAAAGACAAACTATTACAACTAAGAAGGCTTCAAACAAACCTGTAGGTATATAAGTAAAAGTTCACTCATCACGACAATCGAGTCATATTTATGTTATTTTTATGGCAAAATTAAATCCATAAAGCTGGAGGAGCATAAATTATCTAATTAGTCTCTGTATCGTTTCAATAATCTTTTATTTTATATTAACATATATCATTTATTTTAAAATATAAAAATAAGATATAATATTTTAACATAATTATGTAATGTAACTAAAACTTTAAAGTTTTCGGAACTTTTCCTTTATATACTCGGCGTCAAAAAAATCGCAACTTTTCTAAAATTCGTTTCAAGCGATTATTACTCCTAAGATACTTACTGTATCTTAGGAGTAATAGGTAATCGCTTGAAACGAATTTTAGGATGTATGTGCTATGAAACATTGCTTTAAGCCAAAAGATTCTAGATCGACTGGAAATATTTAGGTTTTGATTCCCTTGCGGGCATATGCAAACAAACAAACAAACAGCAGTGTTCGCATTGTTGTGTTCCGGTTTGGGGATAAGACAGCCGGTGAAATGACTAGCATAGAGGCATTCCATCTTAGCCTCAGGGTTGGCAACGCATTTGCAGTCTTAGGATTGCATTGCAGTCTTGTGATTGCGAATGTCTATGGGTCACAGTTTCCACTTACGATCAGGTGGCCTGTGTTCTCGTTTGTCTACTCGATGCCATAAAAAAAAAAAACAAAACATGCGGCTTAAATTGCTGTTTCTTTTGATTGCGTTGACTTAGAAGTTTAATTTTGTTGCAGTTTAAAGATATTATATATTTTTAAGCTACAACTATCGCTGTATTGACTCCAGGCCATAGAACTGTGCAGTTTCATACGTATTGGTAGGTTTTCTATTGAAAACCGCTGCGATGCTATGCAGAACTCCCTAACAAGTTGCAGCATCTCAGTGTAAGTCTAGATTTTTATGATTTTTAAGCTAGAACTATCGCTGTATTGACTCCAGACGATAGAACTCCGGAGTTTCATACGTATTGGTAGGCTTGCTATTGAAATCAGCTGAGATGCTATGCAGAACTCTCTTAAAAGTTGCAGCATCTCGGTGTAAGTCTAGATTTTTATGATTTTTAAGCTAGAACTATCGCTGTATTGACTCCAGACGATAGAACTCCGGAGTTTCATACGTATTGGTAGGCTTGCTATTGAAATCCGCTGAGATGCTATGCAGAACTCCCTAAAAAGTTGCAGCATCTCAGTGTAAGTCTAGATTTTTATGATTTTTAAGCTAGAACTATCGCTGTATTGACTCCAGACGATAGAACTCCGGAGTTTCATACGTATTGGTAGGCTTGCTATTGAAATCAGCTGAGATGCTATGCAGAACTCTCTTAAAAGTTGCAGCATCTCGGTGTAAGTCTAGATTTTTATGATTTTTAAGCTAGAACTATCGCTGTATTGACTCCAGACGATAGAACTCCGGAGTTTCATACGTATTGGTAGGCTTGCTATTGAAATCCGCTGAGATGCTATGCAGAACTCTCTTAAAAGTTGCAGCATCTCAGTGTAAGTCTAGATTTATATGATTTTTAAGCTAGAACTATCGCTGTATTGACTCCAGACGATAGAACTCCGGAGTTTCATACGTATTGGTAGGCTTGCTATTGAAATCCGCTGAGATGCTATGCAGAACTCCCTAAAAAGTTGCAGCATCTCAGTGTAAGTCTAGATTTTTATGATTTTTAAGCTAGAACTATCGCTGTATTGACTCCAGACGATAGAACTCCGGAGTTTCATATGTAATGGTAGGCTTGCTATTGAAATCAGCTGAAATGCTATGCAGAACTCCCTAACAAGTTGCAGCATCTCAGAGTAAGTCTAGATTTTTATGATTTTTAAGCTAGAACTATCGCTGTATTGACTCCAGACGATAGAAGTCCGGAGTTTCATAAGTAATGGTAGGCTTGCTATTGAAATCAGCTGAGATGCTATGCAGAACTCTCTTAAAAGTTGCAGCATCTCGGTGTAAGTCTAGATTTTTATGATTTTTAAGCTAGAACTATCGCTGTATTGACTCCAGACGATAGAACTCCGGAGTTTCAAACGTAATGGTAGGCTTGCTATTGAAATCAGCTGAGATGCTATGCAGAACTCCCTAACAAGTTGCAGCATCTCAGTGTAAGTCTAGATTTTTATGAGTTTTAAGCTAGAACTATGGCTGTTTTGACTATAAAACATAGAACTGTGCAGTTTCTTACGTATTTGTGGGCTTGCTATCGAGAACCGCTGAGATGCTAGGCTGAACTCTCTAAAGAAATGCAGCATCTCGGTGCAAGTCTAGATTTTTAGGTTTTTTGACCAGAACTATGCCTGTTTTGACTCTAAAACATAGAACTGTGCAGTTTCTTACGTATTTGTGGGCTAGCTATCGAGAACCGCTGAGATGCTAGGCAGAACTCTCTTAAAAGTTGCAGCATCTCGGTGCAAGTCTAGATTTTTAGGTTTTTTGACCAGAACTATGGCTGTTTTGACTCTAAAACATAGAACTGTGCAGTTTCTAACGTATTTGTAGGCTAGCTATCGAGAACCGCTGAGAAGCTAGGCTGAACTCCCTTAAAAGTTGCAGCATCTCAGTGTAAGTCTAGATTTTAGGTTTTTTGACCAGAACTATGGCTGTTTTGACTCTAAAACATAGAACTGTGCAGTTTCTTACGTATTTGTTGGCTAGCTATCGAGAACCGCTGAGATGCTAGGCTGAACTCTCTAAAAAGTTGCAGCATCTCGGTGCAAGTCTAGATTTTTAGGTTTTTTGACCAGAACTATGCCTGTTTTGACTCTAAAACATAGAACTGTGCAGTTTCTTACGTATTTGTGGGCTAGCTATCGAGATCCGCTGAGATGCTAGGCTGAACTCTCTTAAAAGTTGCAGCATCTCAGTGTAAGTCTAGATTTTTAGATTTTTTGACCAGAACTATGGCTGTTTTGACTCTAAAACATAGAACTGTGCAGTTTCTAACGTATTTGTAGACTAGTTATCGAGAACCGCTGAGATGCTAGGCTGAACTCCCTTAAAAGTTGCAGCATCTCAGTGTAAGTCTAGATTTTTAGGTATTTTGACCAGAACTATGGCTGTTTTGACTCTAAATCATAGAACTGTGCAGTTTCTTACGTATTTGTGGGCTAGCTATCGAGAACCGCTGAGATGCTAGGCTGAACTCTATAAAAAGTTGCAGCATCTCTGATCAAGTCTAGATTTTTTAAGTTTTTTGACCAGAACTATGCCTGTTTTGACTCTAAAACATAGAACTGTGCAGTTTCTAACGTATTTGTAGGCTAGCTATCGAGAACCGCTGAGATGCTAGGCTGAACTCTCTAAAAAGTTGCAGCATCTCGGTGCAAGTCTAGATTTTTAGGTTTTTTGACCAGAACTATGCCTGTTTTGACTCTAAAACATAGAACTGTGCAGTTTCTTACGTATTTGTGGGCTAGCTATCGAGAACCGCTGAGATGCTAGGCAGAACTCTCTTAAAAGTTGCAGCATCTCGGTGCAAGTCTAGATTTTTAGGTTTTTTGACCAGAACTATGGCTGTTTTGACTCTAAAACATAGAACTGTGCAGTTTCTAACGTATTTGTAGGCTAGCTATCGAGAACCGCTGAGAAGCTAGGCTGAACTCCCTTAAAAGTTGCAGCATCTCAGTGTAAGTCTAGATTTTAGGTTTTTTGACCAGAACTATGGCTGTTTTGACTCTAAAACATAGAACTGTGCAGTTTCTTACGTATTTGTTGGCTAGCTATCGAGAACCGCTGAGATGCTAGGCTGAACTCTCTAAAAAGTTGCAGCATCTCGGTGCAAGTCTAGATTTTTAGGTTTTTTGACCAGAACTATGCCTGTTTTGACTCTAAAACATAGAACTGTGCAGTTTCTTACGTATTTGTGGGCTAGCTATCGAGATCCGCTGAGATGCTAGGCTGAACTCTCTTAAAAGTTGCAGCATCTCAGTGTAAGTCTAGATTTTTAGATTTTTTGACCAGAACTATGGCTGTTTTGACTCTAAAACATAGAACTGTGCAGTTTCTAACGTATTTGTAGACTAGTTATCGAGAACCGCTGAGATGCTAGGCTGAACTCCCTTAAAAGTTGCAGCATCTCAGTGTAAGTCTAGATTTTTAGGTATTTTGACCAGAACTATGGCTGTTTTGACTCTAAATCATAGAACTGTGCAGTTTCTTACGTATTTGTGGGCTAGCTATCGAGAACCGCTGAGATGCTAGGCTGAACTCTATAAAAAGTTGCAGCATCTCTGATCAATTCTAGATTTTTTAAGTTTTTTGACCAGAACTATGCCTGTTTTGACTCTAAAACATAGAACTGTGCAGTTTCTAACGTATTTGTAGGCTAGCTATCGAGAACCGCTGAGATGCTAGGCTGAACTCTCTAAAAAGTTGCAGCATCTCGGTGCGTCTAGATTTTTAGGTTTTTTGACCAGAACTATGGCTGTTTTGACTCTAAAACATAGAACTGTGCAGTTTCTTACGTATTTGAGGGCTAGCTATCGAGAACCGCTGAGATGCTAGGCTGAACTCTCTAAAAAGTTGCAGCATCTCAGTGCAAGTCTAGATTTTTAGGTTTTTTGACCAGAACTATGGCTGTTTTGACTCTAAAACATAGAACTGTGCAGTTTCTTACGTATTTGTAGGCTAGCTATCGAGAACCGCTGAGATGCTAGGCTGAACTCTCTAAAAAGTTGCAGCATCTCGGTGCAAGTCTAGATTTTTAGGTTTTTTGACCAGAACTATGGCTGTTTTGACTCTAAAACATAGAACTGTGCAGTTTCTTACGTATTTGTGGGCTAGCTATCGAGAACCGCTGAGATGCTAGGCTGAACTCTCTAAAAAGTTGCAGTATCTCAGTGTAAGTCTAGATTTTTAGGTTTTTTGACCAGAACTATGGCTGTTTTGACTCTAAAACATAGAACTGTGCAGTTTCTTACGTATTTGTGGGCTAGCTATCGAGAACCGCTGAGATGCTAGGCTGAACTCTCTAAAAAGTTGCAGTATCTCAGTGTAAGTCTAGATTTTTAGGTTTTTTGACCAGAACTATGGCTGTTTTGACTCTAAAACATAGAACTGTGCAGTTTCTTACGTATTTGTAGGCTAGCTATCGAGAAACGCTGAGATGCTAGGTAGAACTCTCTTAAAAGTTGCAGCATCTCAGTGTAAGTCTAGATTTTTAGATTTTTTGACCAGAACTATGCCTGTTTTGACTCTAAAACATAGAACTGTGCAGTTTCTAACGTATTTGTAGGCTAGCTATCGAGAACCGCTGAGATGCTAGGCTGAACTCTCTAAAAAGTTGCAGCATCTCGGTGCAAGTCTAGATTTTTAGGTTTTTTGACCAGAACTATGGCTGTTTTGACTCTAAAACATAGAACTGTGCAGTTTCTTACGTATTTGAGGGCTAGCTATCGAGAACCGCTGAGATGCTAGGCTGAACTCTCTAAAAAGTTGCAGCATCTCAGTGCAAGTCTAGATTTTTAGGTTTTTTGACCAGAACTATGGCTGTTTTGACTCTAAAACATAGAACTGTGCAGTTTCTTACGTATTTGTAGGCTAGCTATCGAGAACCGCTGAGATGCTAGGCTGAACTCTCTAAAAAGTTGCAGCATCTCGGTGCAAGTCTAGATTTTTAGGTTTTTTGACCAGAACTATGGCTGTTTTGACTCTAAAACATAGAACTGTGCAGTTTCTTACGTATTTGTGGGCTAGCTATCGAGAACCGCTGAGATGCTAGGCTGAACTCTCTAAAAAGTTGCAGCATCTCAGTGTAAGTCTAGATTTTTAGGTTTTTTGACCAGAACTATGGCTGTTTTGACTCTTAAACATAGAACTGTGCAGTTTCTTACGTATTTGTGGGCTTGCTATCGAGAACCGCTGAGATGCTAGGCAGAACTCTCTTAAAAGTTGCAGCATCTCGGTGCAAGTCTAGATTTTTAGATTTTTTGACCAGAACTATGGCTGTTTTGACTCTAAAACATAGAACTGTGCAGTTTCTTACGTATTTGTAGGCTAGCTATCGAGAACTGCTGAGATGCTAGGCTGAACTCCCTTAAAAGTTGCAGCATCTCAGTGTAAGTCTAGATTTTTAGGTTTTTTGACCAGAACTATGCCTGTTTTGACTCTAAAACATAGAACTGTGCAGTTTGTAACGTATTTGTAGGCTAGCTATCGAGAACCGCTGAGAAGCTAGGCTGAACTCCCTTAAAAGTTGCAGCATCTCAGTGTAAGTCTAGATTTTAGGTTTTTTGACCAGAACTATGGCTGTTTTGACTCTAAAACATAGAACTGTGCAGTTTCTTACGTATTTGTTGGCTAGCTATCGAGAACCGCTGAGATGCTAGGCTGAACTCTCTAAAAAGTTGCAGCATCTCGGTGCAAGTCTAGATTTTTAGGTTTTTTGACCAGAACTATGCCTGTTTTGACTCTAAAACATAGAACTGTGCAGTTTCTTACGTATTTGTGGGCTAGCTATCGAGAACCGCTGAGATGCTAGGCTGAACTCTCTTAAAAGTTGCAGCATCTCAGTGTAAGTCTAGATTTTTAGATTTTTTGACCAGAACTATGGCTGTTTTGACTCTAAAACATAGAACTGTGCAGTTTCTAACGTATTTGTAGACTAGTTATCGAGAACCGCTGAGATGCTAGGCTGAACTCCCTTAAAAGTTGCAGCATCTCAGTGTAAGTCTAGATTTTTAGGTATTTTGACCAGAACTATGGCTGTTTTGACTCTAAATCATAGAACTGTGCAGTTTCTTACGTATTTGTGGGCTAGCTATCGAGAACCGCTGAGATGCTAGGCTGAACTCTATAAAAAGTTGCAGCATCTCTGATCAAGTCTAGATTTTTTAAGTTTTTTGACCAGAACTATGCCTGTTTTGACTCTAAAACATAGAACTGTGCAGTTTCTAACGTATTTGTAGGCTAGCTATCGAGAACCGCTGAGATGCTAGGCTGAACTCTCTAAAAAGTTGCAGCATCTCGGTGCAAGTCTAGATTTTTAGGTTTTTTGACCAGAACTATGGCTGTTTTGACTCTAAAACATAGAACTGTGCAGTTTCTTACGTATTTGAGGGCTAGCTATCGAGAACCGCTGAGATGCTAGGCTGAACTCTCTAAAAAGTTGCAGCATCTCAGTGCAAGTCTAGATTTTTAGGTTTTTTGACCAGAACTATGGCTGTTTTGACTCTTAAACATAGAACTGTGCAGTTTCTTACGTATTTGTGGGCTTGCTATCGAGAACCGCTGAGATGCTAGGCAGAACTCTCTTAAAAGTTGCAGCATCTCGGTGCAAGTCTAGATTTTTAGATTTTTTGACCAGAACTATGGCTGTTTTGACTCTAAAACATAGAACTGTGCAGTTTCTTACGTATTTGTAGGCTAGCTATCGAGAACCGCTGAGATGCTAGGCTGAACTCTCTAAAAAGTTGCAGCATCTCGGTGCAAGTCTAGATTTTTAGGTTTTTTGACCAGAACTATGGCTGTTTTGACTCTAAAACATAGAACTGTGCAGTTTCTTACGTATTTGAGGGCTAGCTATCGAGAACCGCTGAGATGCTAGGCTGAACTCTCTAAAAAGTTGCAGCATCTCAGTGCAAGTCTAGATTTTTAGGTTTTTTGACCAGAACTATGGCTGTTTTGACTCTAAAACATAGAACTGTGCAGTTTCTTTCGTATTTGTAGGCTAGCTATCGAGAACCGCTGAGATGCTAGGCTGAACTCTCTAAAAAGTTGCAGCATCTCGGTGCAAGTCTAGATTTTTAGGTTTTTTGACCAGAACTATGGCTGTTTTGACTCTAAAACATAGAACTGTGCAGTTTCTTACGTATTTGAGGGCTAGCTATCGAGAACCGCTGAGATGCTAGGCTGAACTCTCTAAAAAGTTGCAGCATCTCAGTGCAAGTCTAGATTTTTAGGTTTTTTGACCAGAACTATGGCTGTTTTGACTCTAAAACATAGAACTGTGCAGTTTCTTTCGTATTTGTAGGCTAGCTATCGAGAACCGCTGAGATGCTAGGCTGAACTCTCTAAAAAGTTGCAGCATCTCTGATCAAGTCTAGATTTTTTAAGTTTTTTGACCAGAACTATGCCTGTTTTGACTCTAAAACATAGAACTGTGCAGTTTCTAACGTATTTGTAGGCTAGCTATCGAGAACCGCTGAGATGCTAGGCTGAACTCTCTAAAAAGTTGCAGCATCTCGGTGCAAGTCTAGATTTTTAGGTTTTTTGACCAGAACTATGGCTGTTTTGACTCTAAAACATAGAACTGTGCAGTTTCTTACGTATTTGAGGGCTAGCTATCGAGAACCGCTGAGATGCTAGGCTGAACTCTCTAAAAAGTTGCAGCATCTCAGTGCAAGTCTAGATTTTTAGGTTTTTTGACCAGAACTATGGCTGTTTTGACTCTTAAACATAGAACTGTGCAGTTTCTTACGTATTTGTGGGCTTGCTATCGAGAACCGCTGAGATGCTAGGCAGAACTCTCTTAAAAGTTGCAGCATCTCGGTGCAAGTCTAGATTTTTAGATTTTTTGACCAGAACTATGGCTGTTTTGACTCTAAAACATAGAACTGTGCAGTTTCTTACGTATTTGTAGGCTAGCTATCGAGAACCGCTGAGATGCTAGGCTGAACTCTCTAAAAAGTTGCAGCATCTCGGTGCAAGTCTAGATTTTTAGGTTTTTTGACCAGAACTATGGCTGTTTTGACTCTAAAACATAGAACTGTGCAGTTTCTTACGTATTTGAGGGCTAGCTATCGAGAACCGCTGAGATGCTAGGCTGAACTCTCTAAAAAGTTGCAGCATCTCAGTGCAAGTCTAGATTTTTAGGTTTTTTGACCAGAACTATGGCTGTTTTGACTCTAAAACATAGAACTGTGCAGTTTCTTTCGTATTTGTAGGCTAGCTATCGAGAACCGCTGAGATGCTAGGCTGAACTCTCTAAAAAGTTGCAGCATCTCGGTGCAAGTCTAGATTTTTAGGTTTTTTGACCAGAACTATGGCTGTTTTGACTCTAAAACATAGAACTGTGCAGTTTCTTACGTATTTGTGGGCTAGCTATCGAGAACCGCTGAGATGCTAGGCTGAACTCTCTAAAAAGTTGCAGCATCTCAGTGTAAGTCTAGATTTTTAGGTTTTTTGACCAGAACTATGGCTGTTTTGACTCTTAAACATAGAACTGTGCAGTTTCTTACGTATTTGTGGGCTTGCTATCGAGAACCGCTGAGATGCTAGGCAGAACTCTCTTAAAAGTTGCAGCATCTCGGTGCAAGTCTAGATTTTTAGATTTTTTGACCAGAACTATGGCTGTTTTGACTCTAAAACATAGAACTGTGCAGTTTCTTACGTATTTGTGGGCTAGCTATCGAGAACCGCTGAGATGCTAGGCTGAACTCTCTTAAAAGTTGCAGCATCTCAGTGCAAGTCTAGATTATTATGTTTTCAAAGCTAACTGGAACTATCTAAAATGTTCTAGCATTTCATCCCATTTATAGATTTTTATGTTTTTTTAGCCAGAACTTTTGCTGTATCGTTTCCAGATCACAGAACTATGCATTTTCTGACGTATTTGAGGCCTAGGCAACGAGAACTGCTGAGATGCTAATAGGCGGAATGCGAAGTTAACATCTCATATTTTTTTTTCCTTTTAAGGCTAGAACTATTGCCAGGTCGACTCCAGACTACAGAACTATGCATTTTCTGACGTATTTAAGGCCCAGGCATCGAGAACTGCTGAGATGCTAATAGGCGGAACGCGAAGTTAGCATCTCATTTTGAAAAAATCGTTTTTCTGAAAAAAAAAAGCTGAACTATCGAAAATAAATATGTAGAACTGTAGAACTATTGGGGATGCTACTAGAACTGTGTTTAATTTTTGAGATTCCAGAAATTGATATGCTAGGTTCACACACATTCATTTATTTTGACACATACTTTAAAAAAATATTTTAGATATAAAATAACTCTACTTTTTGAAACAAAATTTAAAAATAAACATCTTAATAACATACAACACAATAGCATACTAATTATATCCCTTACAATAATACCTAGACAAAAGAAATAGTAACATGACAAAAACAAAACCTAAAAATTAAATGAAATTAAAACTACTATGTTTTAGTCGTGTTTATATAATTAAAGTAACATACTATTTTTTTTTTAATATTTTCAGTCGTTAATCGATTTCTTTTAACATCTAAGATCCATTTGTAAGTGGAAAAAGACCTTTCGACTTCTACTGATGTAAGCGAAGCGAATTTGTAATTTGTTCAGTTCTTCTATGCAGTACTGTAAAAATGTTGTTATTAACTACATATTATTTTATTACTTTTATAGTGTAAACTACTTACAATTAAAAGTTATTTACCTTTTTATAAATGTAGGTATCAAAGAGACTCGCGGGATTGTAAGTCATATCCATGTTAAGTTAACGGACTTAAACCCCGGGAAATTGCATCCTAGATCCGATCACTGCTCATGACCAACCACGATGAAATAACAATTACAGTCAATGGAATGCAAATTGAATATGTAGACCAATACGTATACCTTGGCCAGATAATATCCCCGAAAGACCAAATGAATAAAGAGATACAAAGTAGAATAAAAAGCTCATGGAAAAGATTCTGGAGCCTCAAGGAAGTTATGTAAAACCCTCAGATAAGTTTTTTTTTTTTTAATAAATAAATATAAGGGGACAATCTCACACCAATTGACCTAGTCCCAAACTAAGCTCTAAGCTTGTACTATGGGTACTAGACAACGATATAAATACTTATATAGAGAAATATATACTTAAATAAACTCGGACAAAGAATAGTACAAATTCAAATACCTATAATTAAAAAAAAACACATTTAATATTCCGAAATAAAGAGGCTTTATTATTATTATTATTATTATTATACTTAAATACATTACAAAACATCCATGACTCAGGAACAAATATTCGCGCTCATCACACAAATATCTGCCCTTACCGGGATTCGAACCCAGGACCGCTAGCTTCGTAGGCAGGGTCACTACCCACTAGGCCAGCGCGTCGTCTCACTTTATGTTGTGCGTTGTGACTTTATAAAGGACAAAAGTAAGGTCTTCAGCTCGTGTATAATGCCATGCTTAACATATGGTTGTCAGACGTGGGCTCTCACCAGTAAACATAGTATGTTGAGAGTGTGCCAAAGCAACATGGAGCGAAGTGTACTCAATCTCAAAGTCAAAGATAGGATCAGGCTTGAGATGATAAAAAGTAAAACGAAATTGCCAAATGTTACACACACAATCAACAAATTAAAATGGAAATGGGCTGGGCACATGTTAAGAAGCAACACAAGCAAATGGACTAGAGATGTAACTATGTGGTAGCCTAGAGACGGGAAAAGGAGTAGAGGAGGGCAGAAGCGCAGATGGGACGATAACATTAAAAGGGTTGGTCGAAGTACATGGTGGAGATTGACTATGGATAGAACAAAATGGCGGATTCTGGGGGAGGCCTATGATAAGGGGCAAGTTGACATCACACCCTCAACAATAGAGACACCAAAAAATGTGTAACTGATGTCCTGGATACATAAATATAATAAAGGCGCATGTGTACTAGTCAAGCTATAATTTAATTATTTTTTTTAATAATAGATATTAAATATAATATTAACAATGGTAATGCATGCACTAGGAAATATAAAATTGGTGTAAATAAGCAATAATTAATAATGTTATGTATTTAAATGAATTATTTAATCAAGCAATAAAGGCTATATAGAAATAAATAAATAAATATGTATGTGTATTGTACATTACTTTAAAAACAACCTTGTAATATTTATATTTTTGTGCAATTAAGAGTCCCCCCCACTAGCGACTGTTACGTTGCGAAATTCGAAGATAACAACCATTTTGAGGGAATCTCGATCGACCACACGAGTGTATACACTGAAAAAATTGTAATAATCAATTTATTATGCTCGTGACACCTATTTGATTTCACTGCATGTGAAAAACCAAATAAAAACGCCCTATATAGATGTAGTCTGACGTCCTGAATGAAAAAAACTTACTTGGCAAATAGGCACCTATATTTATTATTGTTACTTACACATTTATAATATTATTTTGTTGATGGCATTTATGCAATCTGCCAGTTTTACAAATTGTTATAGATGGCACTCACTACTGATATCCACGGTCAGGTCGGGTGTCACCCGGTGCCGGCCGCCCCTGCTGCCCCCCCTAGCTACACCACTGATTGTTATATTCACTACATGTGGACCTACAATTATGTCAATTACAAAATGCATCACATGCAAAACATGTTTGCCATGCTACCCTAATATTACAACCTAATTCATACGAAACAAAGTCTCTTTTGATTTTGGACTTGTGCCGGATGTAGCCATAGTGGCGTCAGTGGCATTTTCAAATGTCGGCCAGAGCCGTCTGTGGCTTTTAAAAGGTTAATTACCCCAGATTTTACTTTTCTACACTCTATTTTTGAATAAAGTGTGGGATGATAGCCTAATGCAGGCTTATAAATATTGTATTAAAATTATTATTTGTTCACAAGACATGGTCCACGCTCTTACCGCCGCTGCTAATCACAAACATGTTTGAACCTACCCGCGACGCTCCAGCTCGACGCTGCAGTGTCCACTCAAGACACCAGTATGGGTTTCATTTGTGTACCATGCACGCTGCACGCCGAACTCGAGGGTCTACTCAGGCCGTACACTTGGGCATGACCGCGCAACTGAACTCACCGTGTAGCGCGTAGGCGATGTCCTGCGGCTGCAGCCGCTCCGGGCCCAGCACGAGCTCGTCCTTGATATCGTGCTCGACGTACAAGTCGTCAGCGGCCGCCGCGCCCGGGCCACTCTCGTCTGTGTCGTCCCACTGCAGCTCATCCTTCACGCGCACCGGCGACGACATTTTGCAGCTTCGAGGAGTAATCACGATTCGCAGCCGGTACTCTTTTGCACCGCACAAATGAACGGTAATCTGACAACCACCAACTACGTTTATGTTACACGGTAAAAAGTATTAGTAAAGGAAATTAAGAAAGAAAGGTAACATCAACAACCCGGCAACCTGCAAATCACAATCAATCACAGTCACAGATTGAAACATTTGAAACTTGAAAGGTTATCCGTATGTACAGATTGTAAATTAAATTTCATAGATTGTGAATTGGTGAGACAGATATTTTGACAGGCTGGTTGGAGAGGGTCATGCAGCTTGCGCCAAACACGTTCATACTTGACTCAAGTATTCGTTAATGCTTTAAATGACGACCAAAAAACGACGTATAAATCTTGTGTCATTTTAATATTATCCCGAAAAATAGAATACTCACCATAAGGGTTGCTTTTTTATCATTTAGGTACGGAATCCTAAAATCTAATTCACCGTTCGTCGGGTTGAAGTCAAGCAACTTGCTTGACGCAATCCTCAAGATCTCTTTCAAACCAATCTTCAACTCGTTACATACTTCAACGTTTGTAAACAACGCAACGCGAAATGCGGTGAGGTGACCCTTGTCGGTTCTTTTTTCCTTTCTAAATCGTTACAATGAGTGCTTTGGATGGCGGCGCGCCGGTGCTTGTGAAAGAGGAGCCGCAGTGGGACGACGGCGCGGACGAGGCGGCCGCAGGCATGTACGCCGAGCACGAGGTCAAGGACGAGCTCGTGCTGGGCCCGGTGCTGCTGCAGCCGCAGGACATCGCCTTCGCGCTGCGCGGTGAGTGCCGCCGCTCACCCTCGTGAGTTGCGCAGTTGATCTGGAGTAGCTTTAACATGTCACCGTGCGCAGACACTCATCAACGACATTATGCACAGCGACAGCACAGTAGACATATTTCTCAACGAGTCTAGATTCCGTATTTTAGCCAGCCGTCACCTAGGCCCTATTTCACGAATCTACAAGTCTGCGGATTTACTTGTTACCAGTCACCAGTGTTACAATTTCAAGTTCTAGTAAATCCTGTTTCACTATTTTTTTTGTGTATATTTGTAAATTTAATGGGATTTTATGCCTAAATAAATAACTATATTATTATTATTATTATTATTACCTCTTATTGGACTTGTAGAATCCTGTTTCTCAAAAGCTATCAGACTAGTATTACTATTCTATGGACTATTATTTTTCACTAGCTTGTAAGATTACGTTTCACAAATTACAATATTAATCTACCAGTTACTAGTCGCCAACTAGTAAATACTGGCTAATTTCACCATGGTAAACTGCTTTTTGTTTCACGAAAGTTAAAAATAATAAATACACTTGTTAATTACAAGCCTTAACCTACAAAGGTCGGAAGCTTTGTAAAAATTACAAGTTGAATTTACTCTTGTCAAAAATATCGATTTTATTGTGAAAATTGTTGCTTGTCGATTTTAAGTGTATTGTGAAGTTTTTAAAGCAATGTGAACTGATTCCGACAGCAGCGATGAAGAAATCGTTATTATCCGTCGGCGTCGAGTATTTCTTCCAAGAAATCAGTTTAGGGGCCTGACGACTTCTTTCGAATTCAATCAAAGATAGGCAAAGGGTTTAAGACATACTGCCAAGTCTTGTGTCGGTTACCATTAAAATCGCAACAAGTTTTTACACGCTTAATAATTAATACGATACTAAACAATAATTACTTAACCTAATTAGATCCGGCGCCTCAAAATAATGTGTGCTTGAATCTCACTTGACTGATTCTTTAAATAAAAAATTTAGGTACCTAATTCAGCCTTGATAATAGCGTAAGCAGCCATTCGGTAACTAGTATTTTTAGTCTGTGCACCGCTACTAGCTACAAGTCTTGTAAAAAAAGTAATGAAACGTGATTTACCAAGACTTGTACATATTAACTAGTTACTACTAACTAGTAAAGCTGTATATTTGTAGATTCGAGAAACGTACACTAGTAATCCTAGTATTTACAATTTTACAAAGAAGTAACTAGTAACTTACAATTGTAGCTTGTTGAAACCCACAATTTTAAACTTGTACAAAATATTAGTCCATGGACGGGTATTACTAGACTAGTACCTTTCGTGAAATAGGGCCCTAGAGTCTACTATCTCATCAAGCACAGTTTACATGTAAGTAGTGTTTGTATTTACTTATAACCAGAGCGCGGAATTCTCGTAGCATTTTTGAGCTGTCATAGAGACTTCTCGTTTATTTAGTTTTTTGTAAAAAAAAATGTGATATTTCTTCAATTTTTTTTTCCAACCCATTTTAGGGTGCATTACAAATATTGTACATTCAATACAGATGATTATTTGGGTGTACCCTTGTTTTGCCGACAACCGTTTCTTCGAATATTATTTCATCGACAACGATTCATCGAAACATTAGTACTAGTAATATTGTTTGGCGTTATTTTATTTCAACTACTATTTATTTAAATTTATGTTACTACGTGGAAATACTAATCAACGAATACTACTTAATCGCTGATTTGTTTCAAATTATCTTAATTGGTACAACTACAAAACATTGCAATTCATTTCTTCGACGTATTACTTTAATACAATAATTGTTATATGCCCTATTGCACATTTATACATTTTTCTAATTATGTAGTGTGACAAACAAATATGTATAATAAAACTAAGAATTATTGATAATATTAAATTAATAATATTATTGCATAACTAGTTATATCAAGAAATAGAAGTACGAGGCTTTCAAGAAAATGAACTGTTGACAGAAGTGGGTTAGGTTAGGTTAGAACTGCGACCCCCAAGAAAACGAACTGTTGACAGAAGTGGGTTAGGTTAGGTTAGAACTGCGACCCCCAAGAAAACGAACTTTTGACAGAAGCGGGTTAGGTTAGGTTAGAACTGCGACCCCCAAGAAAATGAACTGTTGACAGAAAAGCATGACACATTACTGTTTAGTTTTGATAGCAAAATATTACCAATTGAAATAATGTTATGCGGAATAAATATTATTACAAGTAAAAAAAAACCAATTAAAACAACCCGAAATGATTAGTCATGACATGAATTCTATTGAAATAAGTAAACTACCAATTAAAAGACCACGTTTCAAATTACCTAGTATTGAGTCCTCGACGCAATGACTTGTCGATGAAATGAAAATACTTGAAACGTTGTCTTTGAAATAATATTCGATTAAAAGTCTGTCGGCAATTCAATGGTAAACCGATTATTTGACATGAATCACATTTTCACTGACAGAAAAAAAATGCTGACTGAAGATTTCTTATTATTATTTACTTCCACTTTAGAGACACAAATGATTTTTTCAAAATTATAGCAAAATTATAGTGGGAAAACATGGACATATCTTTGAATTGAATGAATCAATGAAACATTTATTCGGCTATAGTGCAAGATTACAAATACAATAAAAAAAATACATACATTTCTCTACAACAAGACCTAAAACGAAATGATTGAAAACTCTTTAGAGAAACGTGCACGCGGCGAGTTAGGTACTCTTAAATGACGTTTTAAGATATTCCATAGCAGATAGTAACGCAAGTTACCAATTTATAGCATTCTGCTTGTTCTTTTAGTTGTATTTCAAAATAGAAGGATTAATTTATCTCTATATACGTGTGTTTAAATTTATATCTAGAAAAGTATGAGCATTAAAAGTTTCAAAAAACAATAATTAAAATGGTAACTTTCGTTACATTATCGTGGAATTACCCTTTTGTATTTTCCTGAACCTAGATATAATATATAAGTACAAATATATCTACTTAAGTACAGTCACGAGATTTAATTTAGTACCCACCTTAGGTCCAAAGTCAATCTCAGATTCTACAACCATATGGTTGAGTTTCCTACAAGTTACAGATGACTTGACATCTCTAATGACGTTGACGACTTCAAGCATATTTTTCTTGAAATCGGTCCCAAATTAACGCTCGTGACAGTACATTAATTGTTATGAATGGACTGTATTGCGATAATTTTAAATGCGACACGACACGATAGATAAACCGAAAACGATAATACGACAATATTAAATGTTGAATACCTTGAATAATCAAGAGAACACTTACCTCAGGCAGTGCAGCGGTGAATCCTCACTGCTTTCAAGTGCAGGCTCTCCAGGCCCCGAGCTTAAGTACTAAAGGCTTACCGAGGCTCCTGTTCTACCTGCAGCTTGATTATCAGCATCAGCAAGCGTCCTTTTGACTGTCCAAGGTATTGGAGGTGGTATCGACACGAATTAATCACCAAACATTTAAACTAATTGTAACCGACACTTTTTAACGTGGCAGCTTGCGCGCGATCCAAAACGGAAGGGGCGATATGATATTACATGACAGTTCAACTGACATTTTGTTGAATGTTGCCATATCAAAATTGTAAAATAAGCGGATACTTAACATTCCGCCCACCAAAATACAAGGTATTTTCGAAATTACCATCGATATACGAAACTTATTAGCTAAAATACAACGAAAAGTAGGTAAATAGTTTGAACTTCCAACGATCACGAGAATAACTATTTGAAGTTCAAGCTAGAACCCGATAAACTAATTATAGAATTATAGACGAAACTAATTTTGTAGAGGTAGTGGACACAGCTTTACTACTGGACGTTTATACTCCCCTGATGCAGTGCGGACAGTAACGACTCTACAAGTACCATCAGCACCCGGATGCAGCTGCACCACTCTCCCTAAGTTCCATTTTAAAGGGCTACATTGTTCATTTATTACGAGAACCATGTTCCCTACGATAAGGTTTAGTTCCTTCTTGGACCACTTATGACGTTGCTGGAGCGTATGGAGGTACTCTAAATGCCACTTACGCCAGAAATCTTGATGCATTTGTTGTAGTAGTTTCCAACGTTGAAGGGGACTAACTTTCGTTTCAGTTAAAGTAGGTTCAGGAAGAATAGTCAACGGTTCCAAAGTCAGGAAGTGACCCGGTGTCAACACAGAAAAATCGTTGGGATCAGTACTTAAAGGCGATAAAGGGCGCGAGTTAAGGAGAGCCTCAATTTGGGTCAACAAAGTGTAAAACTCTTCAAAGGTGAGGCGTTGCGAACCGATTATTCGCGACAAGTGAGTTTTAACCGACTTTACTCCTGCTTCGGCGAAGCCAGAGAAGTGAGGGCTACCAGGAGGGTTAAAAATGAACTCTATATGCTCTTGCTCGGAAGCAGTAGACATTAGGTCCCGAAGTATATTGCTCGCGCCAACGAAATTTGTTCCCTGATCCGATATCAATTTTGAACAGCGACCTCTACGTGCAATAAAACGTCTGAGAGCAGCTAAATAGGCTTCAGACGTTAGCTCCGACACGAGCTCTAGATGCACTGCCTTTGTGGCAGTACACACGAAAACACAAATATACGATTTATACGATTTACTGCCCCGGGCTCGCCCGAGAGAAATGGTGAACGGACCAGCATAATCAACAGCGGCCGACGAAAAAGGTTTAAGCTGGCTGACACGAAACGAGGGCAAATCTCCCATGAGTGGGGGTGGTGCCACCCGTGGACACGCACGGAAACATTTAACACACGACATTACAACAGAGCGAATAACCCGCTTGGCTGACAAGATCCAGAATTCCTGGGCGATAAGATTTTGCAAGGTTTGCAAACCAGGATGCAGGAACTTACGATGATACTCTTCGATAATGAGCGAAGTGACTCTGTGGTCCCGAGGTAACAACAAAGGGTGCCTCTTCTCATAGTCCATGTTATGACTATGAGAGAGGCGACCGCCCACCCTCAACAAACCCTCTTTATCCAAGAAAGGACATAATTTACGAAGAGGTTTCGGAAGTGAATTCGTTGATCCTTTTTGTAACATTCGAATTTCAGTCGAAAAGACACGCTCTTGAACGTGTCTAACGAGAAACCGAATGGTGTAGTTGGTTTCATGGGACGACAGAGCCTTTCCGGTTAATTTCAGATTAGATTTTTTTAGGTTATGAAGATAGCGAAAACAATACGATAGGACGTTAACGACACGACGAAAAGACGAAAAACGCGACAAAATTTGATCGATAAAATCAGAGTTCAGGGCACTAAACAAAGTCAAAACCTTTTCCTCTTCAAAAGCGGATCGATCAACGAGAGGTACGTGACTCGGCCAATTCTCTTTAGGACGCAACAGCCAAGGTGGCCCCGCCCACCATGAATCACACTGCAATAAATCAGCTGGAAGTAAGCCACGAGAACCGTGGTCTGCTGGGTTATCAGCAGTGGGCACATGGTGCCAAGAATCGGGAGATATCTTATCTTGAATTGAGGTAGTCCTATTGGCGACAAAGGTCTTCCATCGCGAGGGACAGGATTTTATCCATGTCAGAGCCACAGTAGAGTCCGACCAAGCATATATTTCGGTGCCCTGGTAAATATCTTTGAGGGCGTGTGAAACCGCCGACATCAGGTCAGACAGAAGAACCGCAGCCAACAACTCTAAACGTGGGATCGAAAGTTTGCGAAGTGGTGCGACTTTTGATTTCGCGCTACAAAGGCGCACAATGATCTCCCCGTTATCGTTTACCACGCGACAAAAGATTACAGCGCACATCCCGCGCTCCGAGGCATCACTGAAACCATGGAACTGGAGATCCCGAAACGAAACTATCATTCTCCGAGGGATGGAGAGTGAACTCAAGGACGACAATTGAGATTTTAGCTTGAGCCACTCTATAGCGATGAATTCAGGAGCATCATCATCCCAATGCACACCCGATAGCCACAAGAGCTGCATAAGATATTTAGCGAGGAAGACGACAGGCGAAAGTAATCCTAAGGGATCAAAAATCCGAGCGATATCAGAGAGGATGGATCGTTTAGTGCAATGACCATCCAGGGCAGTGGTTTTAAACGAGAAAGTATCCGACTTAGGCAACCACAAGAGCCCTAAAATCTTTAACGAGACGTCATGAGCGTCCTCGAAGTTACGAAATTGTTCCGAATAAAGATCGGAATCCGACAAATCCTCAAGAAAGTCTTGACAATTCGATGTCCACTTCCTCAAATGAAGGTGTGCTGACGACAAAATCTTTAACAACTCCACCCGAATCTTTAACACCTCCAACCACGCACAGCACTCTCGACTGAGTCCGCGCCAGACACGATGTCATCGACGTAAGAATCTCTATCGAGAACTGCAGCACCAAGAGAGGCAGTAGAGGAGAACTCCTTTGCCAATTTCAAAATACACCATAGTGCTTGATAAGGTGCGCAGGAGACACCATATGTCACAGTGAGTAAACGAAAATCCTGCACAGGCCGATCTGGAGACGACCGCCACAAGATCCGTTGGTAATCGCAATCTTGAATATCGACGAGAAACTGACGGTACATTTGTTTTATGTCTCCTGTGAAAACTACGGCATGCCAGCGAAATCGAATCAGCAAATCAAAAATATTCTTTTGTAATTTTGGGCCTGGCAATAGAACCTCGTTCAATGATCTTCCGTGGGCGTCCTTAGCACTGGCGTCAAAAACTGTACGTAAAGGGGTAGAAACGGAATCTGGCCGTAGCACTCCATGGTGAGGAATATAATAAAAGTTGCCTTCATTTGACGTAGGGGCATCGACCACCTTCATATGACCGCAACTCAAATAGTCATCCATAAACTTGACATAAGCTGTCCGAAATTGAGGATTCAACACAAACTTCCTTTCTAAATTTAAAAAGTCGCTTAAGAGCGATATTACGAGAATTGGAAAACCGGGGCTTATCCTGAGGGTCAACGAAAGTTAATGGCACGACCATTCTTCCTTCAGGATTACGACAATAATTAGCCTCCATATGGTTTTCACACGACAAATCATTTTTCGACAAAATAACCGATTTAGGAGTTTCGACATTTTCTATCTCCCAAAACCGCTTAATATTATTGTCTAAAGACAAATTCGACACGAAAAGACAGTCCTGGGTAGCGACACTAGGACCGTCACGAAAACGACAACGAGAATAGTCAATGCCAGTAGCACATTCACCCATCACTATCCAGCCGAACACAGTGCGGACAGCGACAGGCTGACCTGCCTCGCCCTTGACAAGACCAGGTTGAAGCGCTGACGCGAGAAAATTGAGATTGACTAACATATCGACAGGACCTGGTTCATAGAAATGTGGATCAGCTAGGTCCAACTTCCTTATGTGATTCCAGGTCGAAATATCAATTTGCCCAGATGGCATATCTGAACAAATTTGCGACAAAACGAAAGCTTCAAACGAAAATCTATTTTTATAATTTCCATTAGATGGATATATTTCACATTTAACAGACCCCAAAGTTGCTGCTGTTGTTTGACCAATACCATTTACTGACTGCTGACAGTCGTCTATATGCAACCCGAGCCGATCTGCAGCAGCCTTTGTAATAAAGTTGCAGGCACTACCTGAATCTAAAAGGGCACGGATTGAGACTAACTTCCCATGACTGTCCTTTATAAAAACAACAGCAGTTGAAAACAACACCTGAGTGTTATAAGTTGGGACCGACAAAGAGGTCAACTGAGAATTTAACTGTGCCTCATTAGATGGCTCAGTGCCCTTATTAAAATGAAGCAGCGTATGGTGACGATATGTGCATTTTTCACAGCGAGAAACTGACTTGCAGTACTTCATAATGTGCGATGGCTTTAAACATAAAATACAAACTCTTTTCTCCTTCACCTTTGAAAACCTCTCCGCAGGTGTAAGCTTCAAAAACTTAGGGCACATTCCCAATTCATGACCAATATCAGAGCACATTGGACAACTACAACTAGGGACTGATGGTACAATAAGCGAAGATTTATTTCGAATAACTGCTTTAATACTAGTAGCATTAACTTTTATATAAGAATTTTCTAGTGCATTACTCCTCTTTTCAATAAAATTTCTCAACACCTCAAACCTTGGAATGTCAACATTAGAGTCAAGTTGCAATTCAAAAGCTTCCCGAGTAGCAATATCTAACTTCGACCACAATAAATAATATAACATGAAATTCTCATCAGGTAACTGAAATTTAGACAGAATGTTTAAATTTTCATTAAATGTTCTAAAAACTCTATCCAAATCATTTTTATGTTTAACTGACTCACAATTTAACAACCTTTCATAATAAACAATTGCAATTTGTCTTTTTTATCATAGTACTTAGACAAAGTCTGATAAGCACTTAAATAATTGTCATCCGATAAAGGAAAACTTTTGATTAATTCATAAGCGGAATTTTGTACACTCGATAATAGATAATGTAACTTTTCAACATGTCTTATATTCCGAGAATGAATCAACGAATCAAACAGCTCTTTAAAGGAGACCCAATTCTCCAGCTTTCCATCGAAAGGTTTAATTGATATTTTTGGAAGCTTAGCCAAAGAATTGTCATTAGAAACGACATGTTTATGTTCACTTTCAGTACTTTGTCTTAGTCTGCATTTCAAAGACTTCATCAGTGTTTCAAAATCATTAGTGACTTTATATTCCTCGGTACGTTGTTGCGGGTGAAGAGGACGTAAAACTCGAATTTGTGCATCGTGAAAATCCTTTTCTAAATCTATAAAATCTCGTTCATTATAACCAACTAAATCTGAACTTTCTATATACTCTAATCTCGTAATACAATAGTCCCGCGCGACACGATACGCATCAACCGTCGCGGGTTCAACCTCAGTATCACTCATTTTACTCGTTTTGTACAGAACGCAAGCTGAAAAGCAATAATATCATACAAAATCACCAAACAAAATAAATATTCCGTATCAAATGTCAGAACATAAGCATATGACGTTTAAATTTGCACAGATACAACAATAAGACCTGAGCAATACTCGACACGGTTGCGTTCCGTTACACACTAAGTTTATTAAATACGAAATTTCAAACACAAGTTCTTAAAAACAAATAATTTAATTTTCGTTTATGTATATTAAATTTCGATATTTAAAAACACGAAAATTAAATTAATTATTAATTTACAATAATTAATCCGAAGCAATAAATTTCCAAAGCGAAGTCTATGATATTTCCGAACGCAAAAATATCAGCATACCCTACAATTTGGTGGACGAAAATTATAACTACGAAACGATAAATTATACACCAAAATGCAAGGGAATTACTTAAAAACAACGAAATAAAGCGAAATATCCACAGTTCGCGCTTCGTAAATCCGCTCGATGGACCAAAAATGTTATGAATGGACTGTATTGCGATAATTTTAAATGCGACACGACACGATAGATAAACCGAAAACGATAATACGACAATATTCAATGTTGAATACCTTGAATAATCAAGAGAACACTTACCTCAGGCAGTGCAGCGGTGAATCCTCACTGCTTTCAAGTGCAGGCTCCAGGCCCCGAGCTTAAGTACTAAAGGCTTACCGAGGCTCCTGTTCTACCTGCAGCTTGATTATCAGCATCAGCAAGCGTCCTTTTGACTGTCCAAGGTATTGGAAGTGGTATCGACACGAATTAATCACCAAACATTTAAACTAATTGTAACCGACACTTTTTAACGTGGCAGCTTGCGCGCGATCCAAAACGGAAGGGGGGATACGATATTACATGACAGTTCAACTGACATTTTGTTGAATGTTGCCATATCAAAATTCTAAACTAAGCGGATACTTAACACTGTTTCAGTTGCTAATGTTGGTATCGCACCAGTGATTTGGTTGGTAATATGACGCTTGGCAAAAATTCAAAAAATATTAGCTCATTGCTAACTTCAGAGTGCCGTCTCTTAAAACGTAGTGATTATTTACTCAGTGTATGCATCATGCATAATATGGGTTGGGTACCTATTGTGATTTTCTGGCTGCCGGTTTGTTGATGTTAGCTTCCTTTCGATGTAATATCTTTTACCGTGTAACATAATCGTAGTTGGTGGCTGCCAGATTACCGTTCATTTGTGCAGTGCAAAAGAATACCGCCTTTGAATCGTGATTACTCTTCAAAACTGCAAAATGTCGTCGCCGGTGCGTGTGAAGGATGAGCGGCAGTGGGACGACACAGACGAGAGCGGCGCGGGCGCGACGGCCGCGGACGAATTGTACGCCGAGCACGAGGTCAAGGACGAGCTCGTGCTGGGCCCGGAGCGGCTGCAGCCGAAGGACATCGCCTACGCGCTACACGGTGAGTTCAGTTGTGCGGTCATGCCCAAGTGTACGGCCTGAGTAGACGCGTAGGGGCGTCCAGCGGGGTGGGGCGCGCGGCGTGCATGTTACACAAATGAATCCCATCCCTGGCGTCCTGAGTGGGCGCTGCACGAAGCGAACGCAGAGCCGGCAAGTTAAAGTGGAACAGAGCGTCGAGCCGGAGCGTCGCGGACAGGTTCAAACATGTTTGTGATAGCAGCGGCGGCGCTAAGAGCGTGGAGCATGTCGTGCGAACAAATAATTATTCAAATAAGCCTGCATTATGGCTATCATCTCAGACTTTATATCAAAATAGAGTGTTTAACAGTGAAATATGGAGTTATTAGTAACTGATAAGGTTTGTTATAAATTAGGAAACTCTCCACTGTTTTCTTCGCTTCATTATGCCACTTGAACCTTGTTTTGTAGAGAAACAACACATTTTGAGCACAAAATGTTGTCCTAAAAATATATCAATAATGTTGCCCGTCATTGACAGAGATGTCGATGCATTGGTGAAAACGCAACTGGTCCACACAAGCGGTGAGTGTGCACTGAGGCCAGTATTATATGCTGTATTTGATGCCTGCCTGCGACACTTCCCGCCCTACTTAACACCCCCTTTGAGTATCAACTTGGATTGTGACTCACACTAAATTATCATCCTGGGATCTCTATCTTCTAAGGTTTTGCTGAATTTTCCATCTATACTAAATATCAGTGACCTTTGTATGTTGTCACTGTCATGTCAAAACAGGTTTAAACTGCCATATGACATAGTCCAACGTGTGAAATGAGGAGGTCCAGCTGTAGTGATTCACACAACCGTTGATTAGTGTAAATATAAATAAGAAAATAATATTTCTTACAGATAATATTTACTTTGAATTAAACACCTTTCAAGTAACTTATCCACTAACCAGATCTCACTCACAGTAAAGATTTAACTGCTGTATTTTTTACAATAATGGATATAGGTATGTCTCATAACCTAGGCCGAACTAATCCTACTTTATTCAACTCTTTTAATTACAAATTTACTCCGGCACACGTTGTGATAGTCATCTTGTAAGTTTGAAAATTGAAACTTTCACCTAGAACTTCATCTAATATTATGATAGTTACTGAAATGATGTCTGTTTGACTGACGTTATGTATAGTTGTGACGGGTACCTATAATTTTATCAAAACACGTTTCAACTAACTTTTCATTTCATCGAAAGGCATTTCATGCTACATTAGTTATTTTGATGCGGTTTTCAGCGATGGGTTGGGCTTTGATTAGGGTTCAGCTATTCCCGGTTGTCCACACTGTGGACAGCTGGGAAAAGAAATCCCAAATGTCCACAATAATAATTGCTTGTGTCCACACCGTCAAAATTAGGTGGGAGTAGTCGTTTGTTAGGTCCTTACTTGAAATCTGTTTTATAGGTACTCTTAAATGAATCACTTTACATCGTTAGGGCGGGAATGACCCATATAACTCTCATTATCATGTCAGTCTACGGACATCATTAGGGCATATTTAATCGTTGACATTGGGAGGTATACTATTTGTGTGTGTGTTTGTATTTACCCATAACCATTCCAGTGTCATTCATTGATGAAGTTGTCGCTGAATACATACGACGGTGGAAAGGCAAAATCACTGAAGCGACATTTTTTGTGAAATTGAGTTATTATACTCGTTGAAATCAGCTTTTTTTTCA
The DNA here is from genome assembly GCA_963966035.1 of Acleris laterana. Taxonomy (NCBI): domain Eukaryota; kingdom Metazoa; phylum Arthropoda; class Insecta; order Lepidoptera; family Tortricidae; genus Acleris; species Acleris laterana. The sequence goes on from CAWYPN010000127.1 coordinate 40,338, forward strand.
GCGTCGTTGAAACTGGGTTTCGCGACGATCGGACGACTTTGATAGCGCTTAAGGTAACCGGAAATTGGACCTCAGTTTTAAAAAGTGTTATTTATGCGACACACAATTTCAATAAAATATAACAAATGTCACTTAACTCGCCACTTATTTATATACGTACCCGCTTAAAGTATTTTTAAAAACACTTGTTTTGTAAATAATGGCATTAAAGGGTTTCTTCCAAGCACACAATTTGTGACTTAAGTTGCTTAAGCGTTTCTTCTGGAAAATCATTATAATAAGTAATGTCGGTTAAATGAGCGTATCCCAATTAACCATATATATAAAGTCCTTTAAGCGACACTCGTGATTTTGAGTTAAATGTCGCTTAAGGTAAAATAAAGACTGAAAACACAGACAAGGCAGTAGGGAAATTAAAACAAAAGTACCTACCTAATAAAGACTTTGATTATTACAATCTATGTTTTTTATTTACTTCTTAATTTCAAATGGCCTTATCAGTTTTATAATTTAAAGTCAGTATTTTAACTCAAGTATTTTTGCTAACGCTGGAAATTCATCTAATTCATAATTATAAACGTTTATTAAGAAATCTAACTTAATCATTATTTCTTTCACATTAAAATTGGTGTCTTACCGTAGTTGGTTCAATTAATATTCCCGGACCGAACTAGAAATAGTATGCCGCTTCATTGCTTTCTTCCTTGACTATTTTTTAGCAATATTCGTCGCATCAAGGTTTCTTCCGGGAACTTTCAAATGATAATTTTGGTGAAGCGACATTTATTTAAGAAACCGTCTTTTATTTAGAAATGACGTTATTTGTGTTCGGAAGCTATTAAAATTTTGAACAACACGTGTAAAGAACCCATAGCTGTATGTTTGATTAAAAAAAAGTTACGAATTTTTTTTCTTAAAAAAAAACTTTAACACGTTCTCCTGTAAAATTCGCAAAATGTCGCTTCAGTGATTCTGCCTTTCCACCGTCTATATAAATTATGGTATGTGGATGAAGCGAAAGAAATTTGTCAAGATCGTAGGAAATGGAAAGAAGTGGTCTCTGGGAAACAGGCGTGATTTAATGTATGTACCTATGTATGGTATAATAAATCTATAAAATACCTGAGAATATTTTGTATTAACGTCATAAGGAAGTCTCTGCTGTACGGAACAGGGTTATGTTTTCAAAATGACGGGCGTTTTTCCGATCCTTGCATATCAGTTGACGATCACTTTACGTCGTTAGGGCGGGAACGATCCGTATGAACCTCATTATCATGTCGGTTGCCGGACGAAGTCGCGGGGTCGTCCATAACGAGCGCCTCTGCTGCCTATTATGTTATCAGGAACATAAGCCGTTTTAGAGCATTGAATCATTTCATTATTGAGAGAAAGTATATTGTTCTCCTGTACCTGTGGCAATGACTGCGTGACAGCTGGCGCCGCGAGTGTGGCTCCTGCTGCAGCACGCGCCGGGCACATGCGGGCCTATTCTGCGGTGATGTATCTTTAAGGCCGTTATCTGACCGCTGTTTTTTTTTGCTTATAATGCTATATTAATGGGGGAAAAAATCTCTATAAATCCGTGTTTGCGATTTTTAAGACAAGAATTTGGTAGATAACCACATCATAGATATGGCTCGGCAGTATTTGACTTCACACTACAGTGCAACGATTCTAACTCCGCTCTAATCATATTTCTACTTTTGTTACCATGGCTGTTGTGTTTTTTGACAAATAAATGTTTAGAATTTGAATTTGATTATTTCACTCTTCTTACACCGTGCGTCTATTACTATCGACCCGCCCTGCCTTTACACGGGTTGTAACTCCCGGGTGGTTTTTAAATTTTCCAAACCTTGAGACTAATTATAAACTAAACCTTTCTATCTATTGTTGAAAATACATAGAGGGATATACAATGCATATGTATATATACACCGTGTTTTTTTTGATTTACGATAACTTCGGCATATTACTAGGTATATCCATAGAAACTAATTGGTAGATTAGATTTTTTAATATTGCAAAAAAAAAATTTTATTCTGTTTAGGACAAAGTAATTTAATGTTATATCTTTGATCATTCTAAAAGGTCCTTTAGAGTTAACTAATAGCGAGTGTCAAATAATACGTCAATGTTGGCGTAACCATGGAATTAGTAAGTAATAACGTACATCTGAAAGGTGCATTCCACCGATAACGCGAGCCGAAAGAAATGTACCTGTATGTGGATCTGGGGATCTGTGTATTCTGTGTGATCTCCTATAATTCGAAATTGACACTTGAATGACAACTTAATACTAGATTTTGTTTGAAAGCTTTCAATGCTTGTATTTTGTTCTACCTGCTCTTATTAAGAAGTTCAAGACGGCAGCTACTTTTTCTCAATCTGTCCACGGATTCATTGACGGTTGACGGTTGACGTCTCCAAAATCGATATCTGACCACACAGATGCCCAGATATCGATTTTGGAGACAATCAGTTGAATAACTAAAAAGTTCAAGATGGCGGCTACTGTTCCTCAATTTGTCAACGGATTAGTTGTCGGAGACCACACAGATCCAAAGATCCACAGATATCGATTTGGGAGTAAGTTGAATAAGTAAGAATAAGAGTAAAAGTTGAATAAGTAAATATTGTTTCGTTTAGTGCCCCACCGGCTTGTAAAATTAATCTGTCCGTAAATTGCAATTCAAATTATGGTCACCTTTAGAAAGGGACGCAGTAAGCTTTAGTACATTTCTTTCGGCTCGCGTTATCTGTGTAGTGCACCTTCCAGATGTACGTTAGTATTTACTAATTCCATGGACGCGTGTACAAACCTAACAATTGGAAACTCTTTACTCATAAGAATTAAAAGAAAATTGTTGTTATCAATTAAGAGCCTTTTATACTAGTTCAACGTGATTAACTGATTAAATTTAAAAATTAAATATCTTTAAAACCGTAAGAGTTATCATTTGTCTGTCTTTGGGAAATTAACTTTATTTGACCTAAAGAACGTTCCCTTAAAGTTATCGTAAATCAAAAAAAACACGGTGTATACAAACACATATCACTCAGTCTCAAATATATACTCCAACGTACATCAAAATCGTTCCAACCGTTTAAGAGAGATCCACCGACCGACCGACTGCGAGTGATCGTCAACTGATATGGCAGTGATCCGATAACCGTTCTGTACATTTTGAGGTACGGAACTCTAATTACTCTTTCTCTCTCTGTTACTATTATTTGAAAAATAAATCTGACATTGTGCGAATCTGGCGTTCTGCGAATCTGGCATTTTGCGAATTTGAAATCTAGCATCGTGCGAATCTGGTATACTGCGAATTTGAAAATCTGGCATTATGCGAATCTCGCATACTGCGAATCTGGCGTACTGAGAATCTGGCGTACTGAGAATCTGGCGTTCCACGAATCTTTCGTTTTCCGAATCTGCTACAAAGCGTCAAAACCCTTCGGGTACGTCCCGGACGCGTAGGCAGTTTTGACACATAATAACGGAATCACGGAATGTAAAAAGCGAAAACTTTTCATGAAATTTACTTTTGTCAGAAATTAGAATCATTTCCATCAAGTTATGTAACTTACAAAACCTATAATTTTCGCAGCTAAGGGGAAGTTTTGCAATGTTTCAAAAATCACCCGTCTCGAGACACGCGCTGTTGAAATCCTTCGGGTACGTCCCAGGCGTGTATGTACTAAATCAATGGGTTTTGCTTCACAATAAAAGGAAGGTTCTATATAACTGCATTTTTCTTTTATTAAATTGATAACAGCATTCCGTTACTTATGGGGCTAATTATGATGATCAATAACTCAATAAAATTGTTGCAGCTGCGGAGATGTCGAGCCGAGCCAGCTCAGAGCCTGTCGAGCAGGAGGGCGGCCCCGGGGACGCGCCGCGCTCCGGCGGGAGCTGCGGCGCGCCTGTCGTGCTCAACGCTTGCTTCGTCAGGCTGGAGCGCTTCCTCGTCGATAAGGAGCTGCATCCTTGCAAGATTTGTCTTAAAACTTTTCTACGGAAATCTTCTCTGAAGACTCATTCTTGTATCTGTAAAGCAACAGGAAGTAGATCAAGTAGAGCGAGTAAGAGAATATATTGTATAAAGAAAAAAACAACAACTTCGAAGAAACAGCATTCAGGTAGACCTAGTGCGATGGCTTATCTGTTAATTGACTCAGAAGAAAAACCCTACACTTGCAATATTTGCAACAAACAATTTAGACATAAAAACGTTTTGACTAGGCATCGGTTAATTCATACAGGGGAAAAACCTTATACATGCGATATTTGTAACAAACAGTTTAATAATAAAAACAATCTGGATAGGCATGAGTTAATTCACACAGGGGATAAACCCTACACTTGCGATATTTGCAACAAACAATTTTCACAAAAATCTCATTTGACTAGGCATCGGTTGATTCACACAGGGAAAAAATCTCACACTTGCGATATTTGCAAAAAAAAATATTCACGAAAAGTTTATATGACTTTGCATCGGTTAATTCACACAGGGGAAGAACCTCATACTTGCGACATTTGCAAAAAACAATTTATACAGAGAAGCTATTTGACTTCGCATCGGTTAATTCACACAGGGGAAAAACCTTATACATGCGATATTTGTAACAAACAGTTTAATAAAAAAAACGATCTGGGTAGGCATGAGTTAATTCACACAGGGGAAAAGCCTTATACTTGCGATATTTGCAACAAACAATTTAGCCAAAAAAACAATCTGGAAAGGCATGAGTTAATTCACACAGGGGAAAAACCGTATACTTGCGATTTTTGCAACAAACGATTTTCACAAAAACCTTCTTTGACTAGGCATCTATTAATTCACACAGGGGAAAATCATTACACTTGTGATATTTGCAACAAACAATATTCATATAAACAAAGTTTCATTGGTCATTTGTTGATTCACACAGGGGAAAAACCGTAAACTTGCGATATCTAAATCTGCAGCAAACAGTATTCTCGCGGATCTCACTTGGTGAGGCATCGGGCAATTCATGAATAAGAAAATCCTTAAAATTGCGATGTCTGCAAAAAACATTAAACAGCTGCAAATTTCAGACAGGAAAATTAAATTATCCCCGACCAAATAATAAAGTATGTTTGAGTGTCGGTTTAGGGGCCCAGAGCTTCGGAGCACGTCCTTTTTTCCAAATAAATACAGAATAGAGAATGTCAGCCAGTTTAGATATTTGGCTTACCGTATTTTTCATTAAAAACAAAAAATACCTGTAAAAGGATCATTTCGATACGTCAAATAGTTCCTGAGATATCGAATTTTAATCTTTATATACGGCGCGGCGCACGAATCCCCGCGGCCAGCGCTCACGGACGATGACGTCATCGCTTAGCAGCGGTACGCGCCCTTAAATGGTAGAGTAAGCGTACAGGGCATCTTTTTAACCGTAATAAGTAACCAGTTGAAATTTTCACAGGATACGTTTTATTATAAACCCTATCGTTTAAAAAATATCTTTGATTACCAAAATTCGTAAATGACCACCGAAATGATAACCCCATTTATTTTAGAAAAGTAGTCTAAAATATTGACCGTTACATTATTCTATTAAAGTAAATTAAACCAAAACATTTCTAGTAGATCACCAATATTAAGTGGGCTCCGCCAGAACTCACTCGTCGCCCCGCGCGCCGCCCGCGCCCTCGAGGCCAGGCTCGCCCACGAGCTTCTGGCTCCGCGCTGGGCATGGTCACTCTAGGGGTGGAGGTGAGACAAATATAGTGCAGGTACTTACGGGGAAAAAGGAAACACAACTCATGTCAACGATACACGATGCGCATCCCAAGTAACACAAGGAAGCCGTGTTATTTATTTATTTTCATCACACTTGCTCGTAAATAGTGTCCTAACATGCTAGAAAAATCGACCGTAAATCCAAAATAATACCCGCGGGCCTTTTTTACCATTACGCTTCTAACGTACGTAATAGCTTTTTTTTTAAATATTACACGTGGACTCAAACTATCACAATACGTCAGGACCCCAATTCTTGTGCCATTCGATATGAAGTTTCATTCGAGATGAAATGTCAGTAGCATACAATTTCCTAAAAATCTCGCATATAAACTATTGATCTCGACTGTCACTAGAATCGGACTCCGAACCCGTTTGACATTAGCTGTGGTAAGTCACAGACAATGATGTAGTCTGCCGAGACATATCCTATAATCTGTGGTCTGCCGCTAATAAGTTAAAAATATGATCTTTTGTCTGATTTTATTTCATTTCCTCGCAATTGTGATGAAAAACATTGTATGTTACACGGGTGGTAAAATAAATACAAATCTCGAGTCATTAAAGCCCTCAGCCTTCGGCTTCGGGCTTCTAACAGACTCTCGTTTGTAATTCTTTCTTTACCACCCTTAATACACAATGTACTATTGTTACCTGCCTATTTATTATCGGTGATGGCCAACTAGCGGCATTTCTGTATCGTGTCAGCATTATAAGCTAGTTGTTATAGTTTGATAAACGTTTATACGACTACTGTAACGCTAATCTGGGCACTTTTAAAGGGCTATTCCCAGTTGTCCACACCCCTTTGTCCACAGTGTGCTCAAAACAGGTTCACATACATATACACATAGTTATAATAATTATTGTACTGTATGTAGAACGCTATTCCTCTATGTCCCGAGGTGGGCGTAAACAGCTGCGACACAGTTTATACTAATGCAGCTGCTTACGATCTTAATTGTTAAAATATGCATGTTATTATGTTCAATAAAAATCTTTTAAATCTTTTTACATAGCCTATTTAATGGCATAGCGCCTGGAGCGTAATAATAGCATTATTATGGTTAACTAGCTCCCGCCAGCGGCTTCGCCCCGCTGCCACCTTCCGACCTTCCCGTTCGACTTTTAATTTATTTTCTTACATATAAACCTTATCCTGACAATAACGATCACAACGAAAATGAAATCAGCCAAATCAGTTCAGCCGTTCTCGAGTTTTGCGCTTAGATTGATGAAGAGTACACCCGCGTTACTGAAGCACTAGTTGTAGGGTCACGACTTCACGAGCGTTAATTTGGGACCCATTTCAAGAAAAATATGCTTGAAGTCGTCAATGTCATTAGAGATGTCAAATCATTCGTGAGTTTTAGCTAACTCAACCTTATTGTTGTAGAGGGTGAATTTTCAAACAGGCATTTTTGGGTGTCACACGGCTGTAATACGGAAAATAATTAATAAAAAAATTAAAAAAAATATGTTTTTCATCATATACACTGTCATATTAAGAGGCCATACATTATCATCACGCAAATGTAAGCCAAATCTCTGAAAAAAAAAATTGAACTTTAAAAATAGCGCGAATATGACCACTCTGAGGCATGTCACATTTCCAGTTTTGTCCAAACAAGCTCGCGTAACTTTGTGTGTACGCAATATCTTAATTAGGTATTAACATCATTAGAAAGAATATTAGATGACGCTTCTTAATAATTATCCAATAATGCAAAAATATTAATACCTAAAAGTAGGCAGACCGCTTTGTCTTTGTCCCGCGCCGACCACTCACGAAACGACTCGCAAATACCTGCTGATAACTGGTTCGTCTAGCGACTTACCGCCATGTGTACGTTTTTATTTAAAGAGACCATTAGTTGTGCTTTCGCGACCGAATGGAGTGGACGTGTATCTGTGCGCCGTTAGAGCTAGCGAGGTTAGTCTTTTTCGCGATGTATTTTGGTACCCTGTGAAGTAATTTCGGTGGCGCGTAATTTCTGTACGTTAAATAAGTATGTTTTAGTTATTTTTTTGATATTTATAATATACCTTTATAGACTAAATTAAACCCGTAATGCATCTTTTAATAAAGTATATAGTGCAACCGATATCTTTGAAAAACTGTTATGCCGTAATTTCTGTGGCGTAATTTCGGTGGCGTTTTTGTCCACCGAAATTACAAATGCCCACCGAAATTACAAGTCAAGTCAATTTTGTATAGGATTTTGTTAAAAACAGTCATAGATTTAGCATAAATGCGTACCTAAAATTACATTTTATATAACGATGCTAATATTTATTTATTAATGATATTAAAAAATTTAATGATGTCTATAATCAGAACTATTTAAATTGGCCTAAAATAAAAACTAAGTTAATTAAAAAAATAATTAAAAATTATTTATTTCAGGCCAGGGCCCATACATAGGTTAGTAACAATTAACTTAGAACTATGTTATACATGTTAAGTATTATATTTAAATTAAATCATTATACTTAACTTAACCTACAAATAAGAAGCGAAGACTATTACTAATGAATGAATTAAGGACGATTTGTCATTACTAACTGATTTTAGAGAGTTTTATAAATTAAGAAGACAAGAAGAATTTTATGAAAGACCAATTAAGCATTTGCCTTTCATAAAATTATATGGAACATTAACTACTTCTTGTCATTAACTTAACTATTGCATTGTTCATTAAATTAACTATTGCATTGTTCTTAAATTTGTTAAAAATATTTTGATTAAAAATATTGTTAAAAATCATGCTGAAGTTTAATTTAATTTGATTTACATATTTTAAAAGACTTGTAAGCACGTATATTCATCATTAATTTCAAAGTAAATTTACGATGTAATTTCGGTGGCACCGTTGTAATTTTCGGTGGCGCAAAAATAATAAAAATAGTTTTTAACTAAAATAATAGCTTCAGAATGGTGCCTCATACAGCATTTCGATTAAAAATTTAATCTCTTTCTAGTCATTATATAAATTATCACCAAACGATGAAAAAAAAATGCGCCACCGAAATTACGAAAAAACGTTTATCTCTAAAATTCACCCTAGAATGTCAAATTAACTTTGGACCTAAGGTGGGTACCAAATTTAATCTCGTGACTGTATTAAAAGTAAAACAATGATTAGGCCTTCAAATGTTCACAATTAGATTAAAACAATCCTTTACCTATATCCTGTGTGTATAACAGAAAGATCCCTAACGCCGCGGTAGAACTGTTTGAATAGAATTAACGTAAATCGAGATCGAGACACTTCAAAATTAGTGACGACACGACGTTATGTTGCCTGTGTTGATATCCTGGATAAGATTTTCTTTTTCTATTTCTTGCCTTCTAATATTACTGCGAAATGTAGTTAGTGCGTTCTGTTAGTTTCAAAAAAGGCCAGAATAGTTCACTTTGTGATACCAGCACCAAAATTTAGTATGTCGCTAAATACCCCACCTGTAAAGTATCTGTATCCGGAAATATGACGTCATCGAAATGGCGGCCAATGTATTTCAAAAATTGCGAATAATTCTGCTTCAATGAACCCTATATACTCGTACATGTGTAGGGTGTCAAATGAACGGGAAATAAATGTTCTACGACGCTACTGGACAGAGCATCAGCTGAGTAGTATATTTACGGAAATATGCATGTAGCATGTATAGTAGGAACTATTTAAAATCACGATTCCCACTTGAGAGCTTAACTGCCCGAACAATGGCATTGTTATCCTTTGTAAACCCAACCGTTAATTACCTGTGCAAAATAAATACTATAAATAACAAAAGATGTTGTATGAATAACAATAGTATTACTTCAAAAATAAGGTTCATATTGTCATAGCATAGACATGTCTGTCTATGTTTGTTACAGGTGATATTTTTATAAAAATGCTAAATGCTCGACCCGGTGGTCCTTATTATATGTCATTTCCAAAAGGATCTATGTGAAGTGTGTCCTATTCCAATTTGGACCTTATTCGCAAGACGGTAAAGTTGTAATTCATATTCATTTTTTTGTTATTGATGCATTTCATGTTGTACAGGTAGTTAGCGGTTGCGTTTAACAAAAGATAACAATGCCATTCATCGCGGATAAGTTCTCAAGTGGGAATCGTGATTTTAAATAGTTCCTACTATATGTAAACATTGTAAACACTTTATTGAACAAAAACACAGAAATTTTACAGAATTGTTATGTACAAAGGCGAACTTATCCCTATAAGTATGTTAACATTTTAAGGGATATTTTAATTTGTATAAAAATGTTCATGTTTAGTTTAGTCACGGTAAGAAAAGGTCCGTCACTTTTGGAGCGCAGGAGCGTTGAAATAGAAAAGTGACGAACCTTTCTTTTACTGTGACTATACAGCTTAGGCTGAGGCTGTAATCTAGGCTAGTGTATAGTATATACAGGGTGTAATCTAAGTCGTGAATCAAATGATCACCTCTGTGTTCCACCCACGAATATGAACAACTTTCACTATAGTAATAATAATAATAATAAATCTTTATTTCAGACAATTCACGTCCATACATTAATCGATAAAGGTCAAACACTAAATTAAAATACAATTAAAATCAAAAACTAAATATTGACCCAAATTAAATTAGAACAAACAAACACAATAGCATAATAAATAACCTTAAAATAAATACAGACACTCTGTTCAGGTGAGCCATAGTACAGTGATTTACATATAGACAGTCGATCCTGCCGGCTATCATGCTCACGATGCTGTTGGCGCTGCCCCGCACCCCGCGCACCAGGGACGTGCCGCGCTTGCGCATAGTGGCGTGGAAGCAGTCCACCCGTGCTTCAGCGAACATCCCTGAGGCGCTGCAGTAACGGGGCAGCCCCATCAGCACCCTGAATGCATTATTAAGTTGCACTCGCAGAGCACTATACTGCCTCTGAGCGAAATCAGCCCACAGGCTGCTTGTATAGAGCTGTGTGCAGTATGCTCTAAACAGAGTCACCTTGACCTCAATGGAACATTTAGCGAATCGGGCGATCATGTTGGCTCTTACCGACAATGCCCTGCGTTCGCGGTCGATATCTGCATCGTCCCCAAGATCAGACGTCACCACATGTCCAAGATATTTAAACTGCGGTACTATCTCCAGCTGTATACCATTTAATCTGATAGGCGGGACATCTAGTAAACCTTTATTTCTAACCTTAAAGACCATACACTGACTTCTAGTTGCGTTGTACTTTAGGCCGTGACTCGCAGCGTACTTTTCACAGACATTTAGAAGCTTGACAAGGCCGCAAGGAGAGGCACTCAGCAGCACCATGTCGTCTGCATAGCTTATATTATTGACACAAATTCCGTCAATATAGCAGCCGACATGGATGCTGCTGAGCTCCTCAATTAGCGCGTTCAAGTACAGGTTGAAAAGATTGGGCGAGGTCAACCCCCCCTGCCTCACCCCGCATTGCAACCTGTACGGATCAGAGTAGGTACGACCCAGCCCATCTGACTACATTTATTTGGTTTTGATACCAGTACTTAAAAACATTATGTAGGGCACATTCATATCTACAAGTTTTTGCCATAAAATGTCGTAACACACCAGATCAAATGCCTTAGATATATCCAAATAGCATGCATATACATTTGTGTGTCGATCTGTATAGTATTTGACAGTCTGTTTCAAGGCCAAGATAGCTCTTTCTGTTGATAAGCCCGGTCTAAGCCAAATTGATTATGGTGCAGTTGTATATATTGATCTAATTAACTATGGGACCAAGTCTGAAATCACGAAAAAAGAAGCGGCTTTTTAGGGTTCCGTAGTCAAACTAGGAACCCTTATAGTTTCGCCATGTCCGTCCGTCCGTCCGTCCGTCCCCAGTCTAGCTCAGAGACTCGTAGTACTAGAAAGCTGTAATTTGGCATGAATATACTTACATATTAATCACGCCAACAAAGTGGTAAAATAAAATTTTGAAAAATATTTTTTTTTATTGCACTCCCCTACACGTAACGTGGGGATGCCTTTTTTTTTTTCTTGCCTACCCCATAGTGTGGGGTGTCGTTGGATAGGTCTTTCAAAAATATTGCGGGTTTATGAAAACAATTTTTCGATTAAGGGATCCGTTTATGAAATATTAAGCTTTAAAGCGCTATTTTTTGTTAGAGTCAAGTGTCCCCCCCCCCTACAGCCAAAACTACAAATACTAAAAATCTGAAAAATATCTTCAACGAAAGCGCATATAACGAATTTTAAAGGAAAACTATCACGGCTAAGTAGACATGATTAGTTCCTGAGATACAGGCGACTAAAGTGTTTATACCTATCAAAATCGCCTATGATAACTTTGATAGAAAAATTTGTTAACGGGGCGTGCAGGACGCGCGGGGGGAGTCAAACTGTCCAAGCAACAAATCGAGCGACAGCCGCGCTCATAAGCGCGAGCGCCTAGATGGCTGTTCGGAATGCTACCTACAAGTTTGCGATTTGTGATCTGAAAGTTTACAAATTTTCGATTAGATTATTGATTTGAGTTGAGTACCTATCGTTTGGAAAACTTAAAATTCTATTTACTGGACCTTGTTTTTTTTTCAATTTCTATTAATTACTATATAAAAGATTTAACTTTTATTGTAATTTAAAGTCGGTTTGAAGCAGTTTAGATACCTAACTACCTACATAGGTATACTGATCTCACACTTAAAAGCTTGGCTCTTGTTTGAGATATTATATACGAATTTATAAGAAAAAGAATCATTACTAAGTAGACTTAATTAGTTCCTGAGATACAGGCGACTAACGGGTTTATACCTACTAAAAATCATCTAAGACAGCGCCAAATAACTTTAAATAGAAAATTGGTTCATACATGTTGATTTTTGAGATAGTTTTTTGTGTTTGGTGACCAAGATGTCTTTAAATAGTGTCAGGTATATTTACTCGTAGAATTTTTCTAGGTACCTTGATAAGCATAGCCTTTAAGCAAACTGTGTATTCAAGCAATCAATGTTATGTTTACTATTTGTATTTTATCTTTTCTAGTTCTTGTGTGTACAAGACGCTTTTAATTAAGAACACACTGTGATGTTTCTCGCCGGACAGCTGCTTCACACAATATTACTTTTATGTTGTCCGGCAGCATGAGCATGTCACGCTCGCTCAAAGGTCTTTGCTTACGGCGGCGTCGTTGATCGGGTCGCCACTTTCCCGAACATATGGTTGAGAGAGGCGATGGCTGAGATACGCGTCATACTCGTGAACGGGTGCTGTTTGTGGGGTCCGGTCTGTTCACGTTTGCAAGGACTTTTTGTTAAATAAATTATTCTAGTTATGGCTTTTGACGTAGAGACCTCGTCGTGTTGTTCTCATAGTGTTTTATTGTTTGTTTGTTTTTATTTAAGGTTTATTGACCTTACATTTGTAATGATTTTATTTTTGGTAGTTTTAAGAAATTATTATTTATTACTTTATTACCTAATGTAACTTACTTTACTTAATGTAACTTAGTTTCGCGCTTCTTCTCCGCAATGATGGTCTCGTCCGAAGCGCTGGTAGATTCACCCTATATTACCTGGAGCCTGTTTACATCTCCGAAATTGTATTATTTATTTTAATCTGACATTTTGATGTATTTAATTATTATTACTACTGGGACCTGTACATCCCTATGACATTTAAATTATGTAGCTTAAGTTTAGTATTGTAATAAGTGATTTATTTTTAAAAAACGGCTTACTGTTGAGTTTCTTGCGGCGCTTCTTCTCAACAGTGGTCTCTTTGGAAGCGCTGGTAGACTCAGACTTGTAAAAGTGCCTACAGGGCCTACTTACAGAATAAATGATTTGATTTGATTTTGATTTGTTTGTCGTTACGTCTTCGGAACCCTATACTGAGCATGGTCCGACATGCTCTTGCCCGGTTTTTCATAGAAAAGTTCAATACGTACTCGACCAAAATGTATGAAGCATCTGATTTTAATTGATTAAATAATAATATGTACTTATACAGACTTCAAACATTAGTTTTTTAATTAGGTATGTATTAGTGTAACTAACCAGTTGTATAGATTTATCTGAAATAAATGATTTGATTTGATTATAGCACTCATATTTATTTGATTAAAACACTGTTGGATGTATTGTAATGGTTCAAGTTAATGCTACTCCAAAGCACAAGCCGTTCTCTTACTAGTTGGAAATGCTATTGTAGCTCCAGAGGCACTAAGAGCCGCTAAAAGGGCGTTGCGGTGTTCTGCACTAAACTGAAGGCGGTACGGTAGCATTTTGCTATGCCATTATAAAACCGTTGCGCAGCGTGAGGTATTATAATGGTGTTTATATTGCTACGGGCTGTTGCGCGCGACTCCGGCCACGCAGAAAAATAAAACATAGCCTATGTCACTCAGGGTGAATGTAGCTTTCCAATGGTGACATGTTTTTTGTAATCGGCATATTCGTTTTTGAGTTATTCATTGCAAACGCACAAATACTTATACAAAAATACAAATCTTTCCTCTTTAAAATATTAGTGTAGATATAGAGCGTCAGAAAGTCGGGAAACTTTTAAGAGTTACATGGATGCTTCTGAGATTGAATTTAAGATGCTGCTTATCGGCTGAGGAGGGCAGTATTGTGATGTTTTTTTTTTGTTTTTTTGGCAGCACCGACACCCTCCTGCAGCAGCTCGCGGGGAGGATGGACAGTCCTATCCTCGCACACTGGATGTCCATCCACGTAAACCCTAACGAACTTTTTAAATTTTACTAACTTTGTTTATAAGTCTATGTTACTAACTTTATGTGATATGATGATTATGGATATTCTTTGTCCGAAATAAATATTTTATTTTAATTTAATTTCATTCAACGTAGACTCGCGGCGCTGGGACACATCGGTTTGCTTTAAATGACAGAAAATGTGTAAAAAAAAAACAGTCCGCAGTAAAAGCTTGTTCCATCTTCTTTTTTATCTGTGACTTATTCCGTGTGCTTTGGCCCTTTGGGTGTACTAAAAACCCAAGTCAACCTAACCCTGCCCGTCCATTTCTACCTAATTGTAAGCAGGTACCTGCGACGGGAGCACGCGGCTCGCGGGACTCCGGTGCGACTGAAACATTAACATTGGGAAATACTGCGAATAGAACATTCGCGTCAGAGAAGGATAACATTTTGGGACAATAATCTCACAAGTTATTGGTTTCTATTGTATCCTCTCGTCTTCGTTTATTTTGTACTTTAGTACTTGTCTATTGTTAGCTGTTTTTATATTTTCTCGCTCGCCCTGAGGTTAGAGAGATCCCTTCCTTATCTTTGTATTTTGTTCTGTTATTTTAATATTTGAATAAAGTGTTTACGTAGAATAGAATAGAATAGTAAAAACTTTATTTAATAAGTATGTCATGGACATGAAAATACAATAAAATTACAAAAAATACAAAACAAAATTTAAAACAATGAACCTATAATAATATTTTGAAATTGTGAAGCTACATTCATTACAAGCCCCGTTCTTCAATTCAAACTTTACTCCAAGTTTTATAACCGTTCGATCCTTGCGGTACCGTATACTGTTAAATGAGGGCTATCGAGCCGAGCCAGCTCAGAGCCTGTCGAGCAGGAGGGCAGCCCCGGGGACGCGCCGCGCTCCGGCGGGAGCTGCGGCGCGCCTGTCGTGATAAGATAAATGATTGATTGCATGGCGCCATCTACTGACAGTACCGAATAAGACGTAGCAAGCTTGAAAGCTCACAAGTATTGTAAATAAAAGTTTTATTGCATTTATTAAACTTTAAAAATTTACCCTTTTTTATGTAGAGATGGGTGTTTTTTGATATAATTAAGATAAGTTGAATTTATAATCATTCAATCTTCACGATTACTGATTCAAATGATTCGCTCGATACCTGTGACGCCATCTACGAGTTTAATAAAGTAATGATTAAACGTTGTTCGAGTTGGGAGGCCATGGCCATGCTAACGATGTTTTTGCCTGAGATCGAAGGGCTGTAAGGGCATTTTTCTGATAACTGACGCTATGTTTGAGTAAAAACAACAAACTCTGACAAGCGGTTAAATTTAAATTGACAGGCGTATGGTAAAATTGCCGTATGGAAATCGACTTATTTTTACTTTTAATTTTTTCATTACAGGGGTAAGGTAACATTGCCATATGGAAATCGACTTATTTTAACTTAAAAAATTTTCATGACATTCTGGTAGACCTATATCAACTAGGCCAACGCGTAGTCGATATCTTTTAATTGAATAAAAGTGTGAATGATGCCTCTGCGCCTACGACTCTGTCCACGTAGAAATAATTTATTGCTATTAATTTAGTATTCTATTTTTCGGGACAATTTTAAAATGTATCCGTAGCCGTTGGAGTAATATGTATACGTATGTAACGTAATAATTCATTGCCGTAGCCACATGATTTATGTTGTGGTCCACCTTAAAGCATTAACGAGAACTTGAGCCAAGTATTAACGTGCTT
Organism: Acleris laterana; assembly: GCA_963966035.1. Taxonomy (NCBI): domain Eukaryota; kingdom Metazoa; phylum Arthropoda; class Insecta; order Lepidoptera; family Tortricidae; genus Acleris; species Acleris laterana. The sequence continues at coordinate 56,599 of CAWYPN010000127.1, forward strand.
GGCGCAAGCTGCATGACCCTCTCCGACCAGCCGTTACACTAATTTATTGATTGACAATCTATGCAATTTACAATCTGTGGGTGGATCGATCGATGGAAAATATGCATCATGCATAATATGGGTATTGTGATTTTCTGGCTGCCGGGTTGTTGATGGTAGCTTTCTTTCTCAATTTCCTTTCGATGTAATAATACCTTTTACCGTGTAACATAATCGTAGTTGGTGGCTGCCAGATTACCGTTCATTTGTGCAGTGCAAAAGAATACCGGCTTTGATTCGTGATTACTCTTCAAAACTGCAAAATGTCGTCGCCAGTGCGTGTGAAGGATGAGCGGCAGTGGGACGACACAGACGAGAACGGCGCGGACGCGACGGCCGCGGACGAATTGTACGTCGAGCACGAGGTCAAGGACGAGCTCGTGCTGGGCCCGGAGCGGCTGCAGCCGCAGGACATCGCCTACGCGCTACACGGTGAGTTTAGTTGTGCGGTCATGCCCAAGTGTACGGCCTGAGTAGACGCGTAGGGGCGTCCAGCGGGGCGGGGCGCGCGGCGTGCATGTTACACAAATGAAACCCATCCCTGGCGTCCTGAGTGGGCGCTGCACGAAGCGAACGCAGAGCCGGCAAGTTAACGTGGAACAGAGCGTCGAGCCGGAGCGTCGCGGACAGGTTCAAACCTGTTTGTGATAGCAGCCTGCAGCGGCGGTAAGAGCGTGGAGCATGTCGTGCGAACAAATAATTATTGAAATACAAAATAAGCCTGCATTATGGCTATCATCTCAGACTTTATATCAAAATAGAGTGTTTAACAGTGAAATATGGAGTTATTAGTAACTGATAAGGTTTGTTATAAATTAGGAAACTCTCCACTGTTTTCTTCGCTTCATTATGCCACTTGAACCTTGTTTTGTAGAGAAACAACACATTTTGAGCATTACATTTTCTTCTAAAAATATATCAATAATGTTGCCCGTCATTGACAGATATGTTGATGCATTGGTGAAAACGCAACTGGTTCACACAAGCGGTGAGTGTGCACTGAGGCCAGTATTATATGCTGTATTTGATGCCTGCCTGCGACACTTCCCGCCCTACTTAACACCCCCTTTGAGTATCCACTTGGATTGTGACTCACACTAAATTATCATCCTGGGATCTCTATCTTCTAAGGATTTGCTGAATTTTCCATCTATACTAAATATCAGTGACCTTTGTATGTTGTCACTGTCATGTCAAAACAGGTTTAAACTGCCATATGACATAGTCCAACGTGTGAAATGAGGAGGTCCAGCTGTAGTGATTCGCACAACCGTTGATTAGTTTAAATATAAATAAGAAAATAATATTTCTTACAGATAATATTTACTTTGAATTAAACACCTTTCAAGTAACTTATCCACTAACCAGGTCTCACTCACAGTAAAGATTTAACTGCTGTATTTTTTACAATAATGGATATAGGTATGTCTCAAAACCTAGGCTGAATTAATCCTACTTAATACAACTCTTTCAATTCCAAATGAACTCCGGCACACATTGTGATATGCAGGCTTGTAAGTTTGAAAATTGAAACTTTCACCTAAAATTTCATCTAATATTATGTTAGTTACTGAAATGATGTCTGTTTGACTGATGTGATGTATAGTTGTGACGGGTACCTATCATTTTATCAAAACACTTTTCAAGTAACTTTTCATTTCATCGAAAGGCATTTCATGCTACATTAGTTATTTTGATGCGGTTTTCAGAGATGGGTTGGGCTTTGATTAGGGTTCAGCTATTCCCGGTTGTCCACACTGTGGACAGCTGGGAAAAAAAATCCCGGTTGTCCACAATAATAATTCCCCGCTGTCCACACCCCCTTTGGCCACACTGTGGACAGCTGGGAAAAGAAATCCCAGTTGTCCACAATAATAATTGCCCGTTGTCCACAACGTCAAAATTAGGTGGTCCTTACTTAAAATCTGTTTTATAGGTACTCTTAAATGAATCACTTTACGTTGTTAGGGCGGGAATGACCCATATGACTCTCATTATCATGTCAGTCTATGGACGTCATTAGGGCATATTTAATCGTTGACATTGGGAGGTATACTATTTGTGTGTGTTTGAAATTTCCCATAACCATTCCGGTGTCATTCATTGATGAAATTGTCGCTGAATACATATAAATTATGGTATGTGGATGAAGCGAAAGAAATTGTCAAGATCGTAGCAAATGGAAAGAAGTGGTCTCTGGGAAACAGGCGTGATTTAATGTATGTATGTATGGTATAATAAATCTATAAAATACCTAAGAATATTTTGTATTAACGTCATAAGGAAGTCTCTGCTGTACTGAACAGGGTTATGTTTTCAAAATGACGGGCGTTTTTCCGATCCTTGCATATCAGCTGACGATCACTTTACGTCGTTAGGGCGGGAACGATCCGTATGAACCTCATTATCATGTCGGTTGCTGGACGAAGTCGCGGGGTCATCCATAACGAGCGCCTCTGCTGCCTATTATGTTATCAGGAACATAAGTCGTTTTAGAGCATTGAATCATTTCATTATTGAGAGAAAGTATATTGTTTTTCTGTACCTGTGGCAATGGTTGCGTGACAGCTGGCGCCGCGACTGTGGCTCCTGCTGCAGCACGCGCCGGGCACACGCGGGCCTATTCTGCGGTGATGTATCTTTAAGGCCGTTATCTGACATCTGGTATTTTTTTTACTTATAATGAGAAAAAAAAAGTATAAATCCGCGTTTGCGATTTTTAAGACAAGAATTTGGTAGATAACCACATCATAGATATAGCTCGGCAGTATTTGACTTCACACTACAGTGCAACGATTCTAACTCCGCTCTAATCGTATTTCTACTTTTGTTACCATGGCTGTTGTGTTTTTTGACAAATAAATGATTAGAATTTGAATTTGATTATTTCACTCTTCTTACACCGTGCGTCTATTACTATCGACCCGCCCTGGCTTTACACGGGTTGTAACTCCCGGGTGGTTTTTAAATTTTCCAAACCTTGAGACTAATTATAAACTAAACCTTTCTATCTATTGTTGAAAATACATAGAGGGATATACAATGCATATGAATAAGAATAAGAATAAGAATAATCTTTATTGCCACAACCTTAAATTTATCCAGTACAACAAAAAAAATAATAATATAAAAACTATGTTAGTTGATGAGATGAGATATGTATATATTTACAAACACATATCACTCAAAGTCTCAAATATATACTCCAACGTACATCAAAATCGTTCCAACCGTTTAAGAGAGATCCACCGACCGACCGACTGCGAGTGATCGTCAACTGATATGGCAGTGATCCGATAACCGTTCTGTACATTTTGAGGTACGGAACTCTAATTACTCTTTCTCTCTCTGTTATTATTATTTGAAAAATAAATCTGACAGTGTGCGAATCTGGCGTTCTGCGAATCTGGTATACAGCGAATGTGAAAATCTGGCATTATGCGAATCTGGCGTACTGAGAATCTGGCGTTCCACGAATCTTTCGTTTTCCGAATCTGCTACAAAGCGTCAAAACCCTTCGGGTACGTCCCGGACGCGTAGGCAGTTTTGACACATAATAACGGAATCACGGAATGTAAAAAACGAAAACTTTTCATGAAATTTACTTGTGTCAGAAATTAGAATCATTTCCATCAAGTTATGTAACTTACAAAACCTATATTTTTCGCAGCTAAGGGAAGTTTTGCAATGTTTCAAAAATCGCCCGTCTCGAGACACGCGCTGTTGAAATCCTTCGGGTACGTCCCGGGCGTGTATGTACTAAATCAATGGGTTTTGCTTCACAATAAAAGGAAGGTTCTATATAACTGCATTTTTCTTTTATTAAATTGATAACAGCATTCCGTTACTTAATGATCAATAACTCAATAAAATTGTTGCAGCTGCGGAGATGTCGAGCCGAGCCAGCTCAGAGCCTGTCGAGCAGGAGGGCGGCCCCGGGGACGCGCCGCGCTCCGGCGGGAGCTGCGGCGCGCCTGTCGTGCTCAACGCTTGCTTCGTCAGGCTTGAGCGCTTCCTCGTCGATAAGGAGCTGCATCCTTGCAAGATTTGTCTTGAAACTTTTCTACGGAAATCTTCTCTGAAGACTCATTCTTGTATCTGTAAAGCAACAGGAAGTAGATCAAGTAGAGCGAGTAAGAGAATATATTGTATAAAGAAAAGAACAACAACTTCGAAGAAACAGCATTCAGGTAGACCTAGTGCGATCGCTTATCCGTTAATTGACTCAGAAGAAAAACCTTACACTTGCGATATTTGCAACAAACAATTTAGACACAAAAACGATTTGAGTAGGCATGGGTTAATTCATACAGGGGAAAAACCGTATACTTGCGATATTTGCAACAAACATTTTTTACAAAAAATTTCTTTGACTAGGCATCTGTTAATTCACACAGGGGAAAAACATTACACTTGTGATATTTGCAACAAACAATTTTTAATAAAACACAATTTGACTAGGCATCTGTTAATTCACACAGGGGAAAAACATTACACTTGTGATATTTGCAACAAACAATTTTCACTAAAACAAGGTTTGAGTGGTCATTTGTTAATTCACAAAGGGGAAAAAGCGCACACTTGCGATATTTGCAACAAACAATTTATACTAAAAATCCATTTGAATAGGCATCGGTTTATTCACACAGGGATAAAACCTTATACTTGCGATATTTGCAACAAACAGTTTACAAAAAAATCCCATCTGGTTAGGCATGAGGTAATTCACACAGGGGAAAAACCTTATACCTGCGATATTTGCAACAAACAATTTTCATTAAAACAAAGTTTGAGTGGTCATTTGTTTATACACACAAGGGAAAAATCCTACACTTGCGACATTTGCAACAAACAATTTAGCCAAAAAAATTATTTGACTAGGCATTTGTTAATTCATACAGGGGAAAAACCGCATACTTGCGATATTTGCAACAAACATTTTTTACATAAAAATTCTTTGCCTAGGCATCTGTTAATTCACACAAGGGAAAAACATTACACTTGTGATATTTGCAACAAACAATTTTCAATAAAACACAATTTGACTAGGCATCTGTTAATTCACACAGGGGAAAAACATTACACTTGTGATATTTGCAAGAAACAATTTTCACTAAAACAAGGTTTGAGTGGTCATTTGTTAATTCACAAAGGGGAAAAAGCGCACACTTGCGATATTTGCAACAAACAATTTATACTAAAAATCCATTTGAATAGGCATCGGTTTATTCACACAGGGATAAAACCTTATACTTGCGATATTTGCAACAAACAGTTTACAAATAAATCCCATCTGGTTAGGCATGAGGTAATTCACACAGGGGAAAAACCCTACACTTGCGATATTTGCAACAAAAAATTTAGACAAAAAAACTATATGACTAGGCATCTGTTAATTCACACAGGGAAAAACATTACACTTAGAGCTTCGGAGCACGTCCTTTTTTCCAAATAAATACAGAATAGAGAATGTCAGCCAGTTTAGATATTTGGCTTACCGTATTTTTCATTAAAAACAAAAAATACCTGTAAAAGGATCATTTTGATAGGTACGTCAAATAGTTCCTGAGATATCGAATTATAATCTTTATATGCGGCGCGGCGCACGAGTCCCCGCGGCCAGCGCTCACGGACGATGACGTCATCGCTTAGCAGCGGTGCGTGCCCTTAAATGGTAGAGTAAGCGTACAGGGCATCTTTTTAACCGTAATAAGTAACCAGTTGAAATTTTCACAGGATACGTTTTATTATAAACCCTATCGTTTAAAAAATAAAAACAATCTGGATAGGCATGAGTTAATTCACACAGGGGATAAACCCTACACTTGCGATATTTGCAACAAACAATTTTCACAAAAATCTCATTTGACTAGGCATCGGTTGATTCACACAGAGAAAAAATCTCACACTTGCGATATTTGCAAAAAAAAATATTCACGAAAAGCTTATATGACTTTGCATCGGTTAATTCACACAGGGGAAGAACCTCATACTTGCGAAATTTGCAAAAAACAATTTATACAGAGAAGCTATTTGACTTCGCATCGGTTAATTCACACAAGGGAAAAACCTTATACATGCGATATTTGTAACAAACAGTTTAATAAAAAAAACGATCTGGGTAGGCATGAGTTAATTCACACAGGGGAAAAGCCTTATACTTGCGATATTTGCAACAAACAATTTAGCCAAAAAAACAATCTGGAAAGGCATGAGTTAATTCACACAGGGGAAAAACCGTATACTTGCGATTTTTGCAACAAACAATTTTCACAAAAACCTTTGACTAGGCATCTATTAATTCACACAGGGGAAAATCATTACACTTGTGATATTTGCAACAAACAATATTCATATAAACAAAGTTTCATTGGTCATTTGTTGATTCACACAGGGGAAAAACCGTACACTTGCGATATCTAAATCTGCAGCAAACAGTATTCTCGCGGATCTCACTTGGTGAGGCATCGGGCAATTCATGAATAAGAAAATCCTTAAAATTGCGATGTCTGCAAAAAACATTAAACAGCTGCAAATTTCAGACAGGAAAATTAAATTATCCCCGACCAAATAATAAAGTATGTTTGAGTGTCGGTTTGAGGGCCCAGAGCTTCGGAGCACGTCCTTTTTTCCAAATAAATACAGAATAGAGAATGTCAGCCAGTTTAGATATTTGGCTTACCGTTTTTTTCATTAAAAACAAAAAATACCTGTAAAAGGATCATTTCGATACGTCAAATAGTTCCTGAGATATCGAATTTTAATCTTTATATACGGCGCGGCGCACGAATCCCCACGGCCAGCGCTCACGGACGATGACGTCATCGCTTAGCAGCGGTACGCGCCCTTAAATGGTCTACCATTAGTAAGCGTACAGGGCATCTTTTTAACCGTAATAAGTAACCAGTTGAAATTTTCACAGGATACGTTTTATTATAAACCCTATCGTTTAAAAAATATCTTTGATTACCAAAATTCGTAAATGACCACCGAAATGATAACCCCATTTATTTTAGAAAAGTAGTCTAAAATATTGACCGTTACATTATTCTATTAAAGTAAATGAAACCAAAACATTTCTAGTAGATCACCAATCACTTCATAGTGGGCTCCGCCAGAACTCGCTCGTCGCCCGCGCCCTCGAGGCCAGGCTCGCCCACGAGCTTCTGGCTCCGCGCGGGGCATGGGCACTAGGGGTGGAGGTGAGACAAATATAGTGCAGGTACTTACGGGGAAAAAGGAAATACAACTCATGTCAACGATACACGATGCGCATCCCAAGTAACACAAGGAAGCCGTGTTATTTATTCATTTATTACCTTCCTATTTATTATCGGTAATGGCCAACTACCGGCATTTCTGTATCGTGTCAGCATTATAAGCTAGTTGTTATAGTTTGATAAACGTTTATACGACTACTGTAGCGCTAATCTGGGCACTCTTAAAGGGCTATTCCCAGTTGTCCACACCCCTTTGTCTACACTGGGCAACTGGGAAAAAAAAAACCATTGGACAACACTGGACAACTGGGAAAAAAAATACCATTGGACAACACTGTGGACAACTGGGATTTGTCCACAGTGTGCTCAAAAAGGTTGTGGACCACTGGGAATAGCCCCTTTTAAACAGCTTTGAGTCTTAATATTACGTTCACATAGGCTATTTAATGGCATAGCGCCTGGAGCGTGATAATAGCATTATTATGGTTAACTAGCTCCCGCCAGCGGCTTCGCCCCGCTGCCAACTTCCGACCTTCTCGTTCGACTTTTAATTTTATTTCTTACATATAAACCTTATCCTGACAATAACGATCACAACGAAAATGAAATCAGCCAAATCAGCTCAGCCGTTCTCGAGTTTCATTCATTTTTATTTATATAGATAGATGAAGAGTACACCCGCGTTACTGAAGCGCTAGTTGTATTAAAAGTAAAACAATGATTAGGCCTTCAAATTGTCACATTTAGATTTAAAAAGTCCTGTATATCCTGTGTGTATTGCAGAAAGATCCCTAACGCCGCGGTAGAACTGTTTGAATAGAATTAACGTAAATCGAGATCGAGACACTTCAAAATTAGTGACGACACGACGTTATGTTGCCTGTGTTGATATCCTGGATAAGATTTTTTCTTTTTCTATTTCTTGCCTTCTAATATTACTGCAAAATGTTATTACTGCGTTTTGTTAGTTTTAAAAAAGGCCAGAATAGTTCACTTTGTGATACCAGCACCAAAATTTAGTATGTTGCTAAATACCCCACGTGTAAAGTATCTGTATCCGGAAATATGACGTCATCAAAATGGCGGCCAATTGCGAATAATTCTGCTTCAATGAACCCTATGTACATGTGTAGGGTGTCAAATGAACGGGAATTAGATGTTCTACGACGCTACTGGACACAGCATCAGCTGAGTAGTATATTTACGGAAATATGCATGTAGCATGTATGTAAACATTGTAAACACTTTATTGAACAAAAACACAGAAATTTTACAGAATAGTTATGTACAAAGTCGAACTTATCCCTTTAAGTATATTAAAGGATATTATCATCTGTAGGGATATTTTAATTTGTATAAAAAAAAAATCATGTTTAGTCACGGTAAGCAAAGGTCCGTCACTTTTGGAGCGCAGGAGCGTTGAAATAGAAAAGTGACGAACCTTTTTTTTTACTGTGACTATACAGCTTAGGCTGAGGCTGTAATTTAGGCTAGTATATAGTATATTCAGGGTGTAATCTAAGTCGTGAATCAAATGATCACCTCTGTGTTCCACCAACGAATATGAACAACTTTCACTATGGGACCAAGTCTGAAATCACGAAAAAAAAAGCGGCTTTTTCATACAAAAGTTCAATACGTACTCGACCAAAATGTATGAAGCATCTGATTTTAATTGATTAAATAATAATATGTACTTGTACAGACTTCAAACATTAGTTTTGTAATAATGTATTAGTGTAACTAACCAGTTGTATAGATTTATCTGAAATAAATGATTTGATTTGATTATAGCACTCACATTTATTTGATTAAAACACTGTTGGATGTACTGTAATGGTTCAAGTTAATGCTACTCAGAAGCACAAGCCGTTCTCTTACTATTTGGAAATGCTATTGTAGCTCCAGAGGCACTAAGAGCCGCTAAAAGGGCGTTGCGGTGTTCTGCACTAAACTGAAGGCGATACGGTAGCATTTTGCTATGCCATTATAAAACTGTTGCACAATGTGAGGTATTATAATGGTGTTTATATTGCTACGGAATGTTGCGCGCGACTCCGGCCACGCAGAAAAAAAAAACATAGCCTATGTCACTCAGGGTGAATGTAGCTTTCCAATGGTGACATATTTTTTGTAATCGGCATATTCGTTTTTGAGTTATTCATTGCAAACGCACAAAAATACAAATCTTTCCTCTTTATAATATTAGTGTAGATATAGAGCGTCAGAAAGTCGGGAAACTTTTAAGAGTTACATGGATGCTTCTGAGATTGAATTTAAGATGCTGCTTATCGGCTGAGGAGGGCAGTATTGTGATAAGACGCTGCAGTCGCAACTAAGTGCTCAACTTTCGGACGCGCAATACGGATTCCGGACAGCACGCAGCACGACTGGAAATCTCCTGCACCTTATGACGTTATTATTACCGGCCTTGGACGCGGGTAAACAGGTTGACATAGCGTACTTCGATTTTCGTAAGGCGTTCGACACGGTGGATAACGACATTCTGCTTACGAAGTTTGCTAGGTCCGGATGCACGCCACATACGTTAGAATTTTTGGCCAGCTATATGCGAGATAGGCAGCAGTATGTAGATTGTGCGGGCAGGAAATCTCAGCCGTACTATGTTAGATCAGGAGTAAGTCAAGGCAGCAATTTAGGGCCATTAGGGTTTATTCTCATGATCAACGATCTTCCGGATGTGGTGCTGGATTCCACATGCCTTTTATTCGCTGACGACTTAAAGCTGTGTCGAGTGATAAGTGATATCTCGGACTGTCGTAGGCTGCAGGAGGACATCGACAGAGTGGTGCGCTGGAGTGTGCACAATAAACTTTACTTTAACGAATCCAAATGCAATGTAATTTCGTTCAGCCGGGTGCACAGCCCAGTGCACCATCATTATGATGTCGGTGGGAAGCCAATGCAGCGAGTGACTGAGGTGCGAGATCTCGGAGTTCGCCTAACAGCTGATTTATCATTTCGTGACCACATTATTGCTATCTGCAAAAAAGCATTTCGTAACCTCGGTTTCTTGCTACGCCAAGCGAGGGACTTCACAAACATCCCGGCGATAAAAGCAGTGTATGAAGCTCTCGTAAAGAGTCACCTCGAAAGTAGTGCTGAAATCTGGAGTCCACGTGAAGCTAAATATAAGCTCATGTTGGAGCGTATCCAAAACAAGTATGTTAGGTTTCTTTACTTTAAGCTGTATGGCGTGTATCCTTGATATCCACTGTTGTATCCTACTCTTTTCGTGTTAGGAATGGTGGGGTAGCACAAGCTTGAGATGAGGCGGGAACAGGCCCTCGCTTCGTATGTAGTAAGAGTACTACGAGGTGAGTTGTGCAACCCCGGGGTGGCGGGCGCCCAGGCGCTGAGCGTGCCGGACCGGTTCGTGGGGCGCCGCCGCCGGCCGCCGCTGCTGGCCGAGCCCGCAGCTCGCACGAAGCTGCTGAAGGACGCACCGCTAACGCGGGCTATTCGAACGATTAATAAAGTAGCGCTCACAGTAGACATATTTGCATGCTCCCGGAACGATTTCGCAAAGGCCACTATGTTTGTATTATGCTATACTCAATAACTGTGTAATTACTGTATATATATTTAAACATAATCTTAATTCTTATTGCTCACTTGTCTATCGCATTAGGTAACAGCCTGTAATGATAGATTTAAGTTATTTAATAAATAAATAAATAAATAATAAAATTGTTTTTTTTTTTCGTTTTTTTGGCAGCACCGACACCCTCCTGAAGCAGCTCGCTGGGAGGATGGACAGTCCTATCCTCGCACACTGGATGTCCATCCACGTAAACCCTAACGAACTTTTTAAATTTTACTAACTTTGTTTATAAGTCTATATTACTAACTTTATGTGATATGATGATTATGGATATTCTTTGTCCGAAACAAATATTTTATTTTAATTTAATTTCATTCAACGTAGACTCGCGGCGCTGGGACACATCGGTTTGCTTTAAATGACAGAAAATGTGTAAAAAAAAAACAGTCCGCAGTAAAAGCTTGTTCCATCTTCTTTTTTATCTGTGACTTATTCCGTGTGCTTTGGCCCTTTGGGTGTACTAAAAACGCAAGTCAACCTAACCCTGCCCGTCCATTTCTACCTAATTGTAAGCAGGTACCTGCGACGGGAGCACGCGGCTCGCGGGACTCCAGTGCGACTGAAACATTAACATTGGGAAATACTGCGAATAGAACATTCGCGTCTGAGAAGATAACATTTTGGGACAATAATCTCACAAGTTATTGGTTTCTATTGTATCCTCTCGTCTTTTATTTTGTACTTTAGTACTTGTCTATTGTTAGCTGTTTTTATATTTTCTCGCTCGCCCTGAGGTTAGAGAGATCCCTTCCTTAACTTTGTATTTTTTTCTGTTATTTTAATATTTGAATAAAGTGTTTACGTAGAATAGAATAGAATAGTAAAAACTTTATTTAATAAGTATGTCATGGACATGAAAATACAATAAAATTACAAAAAACACAAAACAAAATTTAAAACAATGTATAATAATATTTTGAAATTGTGAAGCTACATTCATTACAAGCCCCGTTCTTCAATTCAAACTTTACTCCAAGTTTTATAACCGTTCGATCCTTGCGGTACCGTATACTGTTAAATGAGGGCTATCGAGCCGAGCCAGCTCAGAGCCTGTCGAGCAGGAGGGCAGCCCCGGGGACGCGCCGCGCTCCGGCGGGAGCTGCGGCGCGCCTGTCGTGATAAGATAAATGATTGATTCCATGGCGCCATCTACTGACAGTACCGAATAAGACGTAGCAAGCTTGAAAGCTCACAAGTATTGTAAATATAAGTTTTATTGTATTTATTAAACTTTAAAAATTTACCCTTTTTTATGTAGAGATGGGTGTTTTTGATATAATTAAGATAAGTTGAATTTATAATCATTCAATCTTCACGATTACTGATTCAAATGTTTCGCTCGATACCTGTGACGCCATCTACGAGTTTAATAAAGTAATGATTAAACGTTGTTCGAGTTGGGAGGCCATGGCCATGCTAACGATGTTTTTTGCCTGAGATCGAAGGGCTGTAAGGGCATTTTTCTCATAACTGACGCTATATTTGAGTAAAAACAACAAACTCTGACAAGCGGTTAAATTTGAATTGACAGGTGTATGGTGACATCACAGATTATAGGATATGTCTAAAGTTTTTTCTAGCTCTATTTTTTATCACTTGTGGTGCACTTGGAATTTATATTTATAACATTGACTTAAATATACGGCATTAAAATAATCAAATCGAATTGAAAAATTCTATTTCTAATTTCGGTAACAAAACAAACAAGAAGCTAACGGAAAAAAACCATTGAAAGAAATGAATGAATTGACTTAGTTACAGAATAATAATAATAATAATAATAATCATTTATTTCAAATTAAAAGAACAACAATATATAGTATAAAAAGCAAAACAGTCAATGATCTTAGGTCTAGGAAATAAAAATTACATGATGTCTAAGCTAGGTGACAAAAAAAAATTGCAACCTGTGTTTTAGACATTAATTGAGCCTAAAATCTAAATCTAATTACAATATACCTTTAAACAGTAATAAACGCTTATAAACAAAAGTAATAAACGCTTATAAAGTAAAGTAAAGTGCTAATCAGTGCTTATCATGGGTTAGTGGCTTCAACTTTAAGATACGGTGTTATATTTTGGGGCAATTCAGTCAAAAAATATATTGTTTTTAAAGCACAAAAAAGGTGTATCCGTGCTATGTTGGGTCTGAAGCCTAAAGAGAGTTGTGTCCCTGCTTTCAAATCATTGAACCTTCTCACGTTGCCATCATTGTACATACATACATACATACGCTTGCTTCGTCAGGCTTGAGCGCTTCCTCGTCGATAAGGAGCTGCATCCTTGCAAACTTTTCTACGGAAAAGTTTTTAGTCCCGTAGTTAGACCAGTAAATGCCGTATCTGAGCACCACTTCTATGACGCTGGCAGCCTACCTAATAGTTTTAGTAACATATTAAATTAGATATCAGCAGATGGCATTGACTTCAAGAAAATTGTTGACTTTAAAAATGAGACATCAAGAATATTTATAACTTCAAAAATGTATATGTAGCCGCTATAAACCTACGTATCACACTGCGGTAGCGTTTTAGTAATTCAGATGATCTGCCCTGATAAATGATTGATTCCATGGCGCCATCTACTGACAGTACCCAATAAGACGTAGCAAGTTTGAAAGCTCACAAGTATTGTAAATATAAATTTTATTGCATTTATTAAACTTATAAAATTTACCCTTATTTTATTTAGAGAAGAGTGTTTTTGATATAATTAAGATACGTTGAATTTATTAGGGTGTAAAAATCATTCAATCTTCACGATTACTGATTCAAATGTTTCGCTCGATACCTGTGACGCCATCTATGACTTTATTAAAGTAATGATTAAACGTTGTTCAAGTTGGGAGGCCATGGCCATGCTAACGATATTTTTTGCCCGAGATCGAAGGGCAGTAAGGGCATTTTTCTGATAACTGACGCTATATTTGAGTAAAAGGGGAGTTTCAAAAAAATAGCACACCCTAATAAAAAAGCTGTCCAAAAAATTACTTTACTTTAGGGTATTTTTAAAAACTGTATTTGAATACTTATATTGTCTTTATTCATAAAACTAATATGATATTTATTTTAGAATGCTGTTTATCGAGAAAAACTTAAAACAATGAGAGGAAGAAATTAATTTCTGTCGGTTTTGTTACCACAGTGTAGGTTAAATATAAATAAAACTATAATGAATTCAACAACTCCGACTTATTATTTGAAATGACAATGATATCAAAATTCCCTAAATAATTCAGTAATCCACAGAAATTAACAAAACGAAATCTAAAAAATATTTACTTTCGGATTTGTTACCGTCGGTCCCAAAGCTTATCTTATTTTTACTTTTACGACTTAAAAATAAACAACGATGTACTTAAAAAGGAATTAGGACGATTAAAACACATTTTATTTTAATTTAAAAACAAACTTTCCTTAAATAAGTGAAAATATGTAGAAGAAAACTCTTTAAAGTCTTTAATTATTTTTAGGGACAGTAACAAATCCGACAGTAACAAAACTCTAAAGCGTGGTTTACATGATCTGAAATACACCATAATTATGCACGGAATAGTTTTTAGTGTTTATAAAAAATAAGTTTTTTTTAATTTAGTATTGTATTACAAATAATCAAGTCTTTCTTCAGATTATATTTATTATAATACTAATGATATTATATTACTGATATATTTATCATAGTGAATTTTTGAAGTTGGATTCCTTAATCATTTCACTAGTGATCGAAATAGGTGATATGCAGCAATGTAGGATAACACATAGCACCTACCTATTGTGACCACTGTTAATAATTATACATTGTTATTATTATTAGTTTAAAATGAGTACTTTGTACTTATGAGATCAGCCATGTAAAGTTACATAGTGAAACTTATCACACAAAGTTGGCTTTACGGGTACCTATAGGAATAGGTACCTACTATCATTGACGAACTATAAAAACCAGTTTATCGATGCTACTATAAAAACTTGGTAAGTAACAGAACTTTAATTGAGTACCGTATTTATTTTACATGACTTAATTTGAGTACTTGTTTATTTAACACTGTAGTTTTGAAGCTTGAGGATACAATGTCTACTACAGGTATTTTTTTCGTTCTATTATTTTTACGACCGAAAAATATCAATATAGAGTTATTTTATAGTCATTCTCAACATTACTCCCGCAAAATAAGTTTAGGTAACAGGTTGCCCCCAGATACGAACATACAAACACTAAAAACACTCCTTTCGGTTTAAATATGAACTCAGCCGAACAAATAGAAACAATTTTTAAACGTAAGTACCTATTGAAATTAGATTTTTAAATATAGTTAATACTATAACATACACCTCAAATACATAACCCTGATTTGGGTAACGCCGTAGTCGGGTAATAATCATGTGAACTAAGCTTTATGCGGTCGGTTTTGTTACTTTCCCGGTCCGTCTATATGTTACCGTACCTGTAGTAACAAAACCGAAGTAACACAGTGTACCCAATTTAAATTAAAAAATATATAGTCGGCGAATGATTTTTCCGACAGGTTACATTTATACATCAAACAAATCGTAAAAAACGCGGGTTTTGTTTAAAGACCATCCATTAACAAATAAAGAAGTATATAATAAAATACATAATCACAAACCTGACAGTCAGTTTCTTTACAAGTCCAACTCGTCGAAACACGTGCTCTCCATGACAATAAATAGACGACTGACGTTTGGTTTTAAATAACGGTTACACCGTATGAAGTTCAGTGCTGCCATTTAAAAAGAAAAATGATAGTTGGTAGAAATATTTTAGGGAGTTATTGAGGTAACAAAACTGACATGTCCGGAAATGCCAAAATTCGGGGACCGACGTTTTATTTTTATTTTAATAACTTTTCATTATATTGACCTAAAAAAAAATTGTGTCGTATAAAACAAAGTATTTTCTACTTAAAACAACGAAATAGTTGCAGGTTTCTAGTTCATAAAACACGAATAATTCGATCTGAAGTTTTGAAAACATGGCGGGGACATAACAAAATTAGGGGGTTCTTGGTAAAAAAACTATTAAATTATAAATATACGTTTATTTTAAATCGTTTATAAGTTTACAAAGTATATGTGCAATGTTCAGTCATCAAAACTTTAAAATTTGTTACACACATTTCAGAAAAAAAAGATGAATATGAAGGACATGCTAAAATCAGGGGTGTGCTATTTTTTTTAAACTCCCCAAAAACAACAAACTCTGACAAGCGGTTAAATTTGAATTGACAGGTGTATGGTAACATTTCCATATGGAAATCGATTTATTTTTACTTTTAAATTTTTCATGACCGGCGTAAGGTAACATTGCCATATGGAAATCGACTTATTTTTACTTTTAAATTTTTCATGACATTCTGGTAGACCTATATCAACTAGGCCAACGCGTAGTCGATATCTTTTAGTTGAATAAAAGTGTGAATGATGCCTCTGCGCCTACGACTCTGTCCACGTAGAAATAATTTATTGCTATTAATTTAGTATTCTATTTTTCGGGACAATTTTAAAATGTATCCGTAGCCGTTTGAGTAATATGTATACGTATGTAACGTAATAATTCATTGCCGTAGCCACATGATTAATGTTGTGGTCCACCTTAAAGCATTAACGAGAACTTGAGCCAAGTATTAACGTGCTTGGCGCAAGCTGCATGACCCTCTCCGACCAGCCGTTACACTAATTTATTGACAATCTATGCAATTTACAATCTGTGGGTGGATCGATCGATGGAAAATATGCATCATGCATAATATGGGTATTGTGATTTTCTGGCTGCCGGGTTGTTGATGTTAGCTTTCTTTCTCAATTTCCTTTCGATGTAATACCTTTTACCGTGTAACATAATCGTAGTTGGTGGCTGCCAGATTACCGTTCATTTGTGCAGTGCAAAAGAATACCGGCTTTGAATCGTGATTACCTACTCTTCAAAACTGCAAAATGTCGTCGCCGGTGCGTGTGAAGGATGAGCGGCAGTGGGACGACACAGACGAGAGCGGCGCGGGCGCGGCGGCCGCGGACGAATTGTACGTCGAGCACGAGGTCAAGGACGAGCTCGTGCTGGGCCCGGAGCGGCTGCAGCCGCAGGACATCGCCTACGCGCTACACGGTGAGTTCAGTTGTGCGGTCATGCCCAAGTGTACGGCCTGAGTAGACGCGTAGGGGCGTCCAGCGGGGCGGGGCGCGCGGCGTGCATGTTACACAAATGAAACCCATCCCTGGCGTCCTGAGTGGGCGCTGCACGAAGCGAACGCAGAGCCGGCAAGTTAACGCGGAACAGAGCGTCGAGCCGGAGCGTCGCGGACAGGTTCAAACATGTTTGTCATAGCAGCGGCGGTAAGAGCGTGGAGCATGTCGTGCGAACAAATAATTATTGAAATACAAAATAAGCCTGCATTATGGCTATCATCTCAGACTTTATATCAAAATAGAGTGTTTAACAGTGAAATATGGAGTTATTAGTAACTGATAAGGTTTGTTATAAATTAGGAAACTCTCCACTGTTTTCTTCGCTTCATTATGCCACTTGAACCTTGTTTTGTAGAGAAACAACACATTTTGAGCATTACATTTTCTTCTAAAAATATATCAATAATGTTGCCCGTCATTGACAGATATGTCGATGCATTGGTGAAAACGCAACTGGTTCACACAAGCGGTGAGTGTGCACTGAGGCCAGTATTATATGCTGTATTTGATGCCTGCCTGCGACACTTCCCGCCCTACTAAACACCCCCTTTGAGTATCCACTTGGATTGTGACTCACACTAAATTAATCATCCTGGGATCTCTATCTTCTAAGGTTTTGCTGAATTTTCCATCTATACTAAACATCAGTGACCTTTGTATTGTAGTCACTGTCATGTCAAATCAAGTTTAAACTGCCATATGAGATAGTCCAACGTGTGAAATGAGGAGGTCCAGCTGTAGTGATTCACAGAACCGTTGATTAGTTTAAATATAAATAAGAAAAGAATATTTCTTATAGGTGTACCAGAATCTCATGGCCAATAGGGAAATTAAAATATGTAGAGGGCAATACTGGGGAAATTGGACTAAACGGTATTGATACTGTGTTAATCGGCTTAAAAAAAACGAGAAAGTTTTAGATTTGACGAATTAGTATTTTTTTATGTTTTAGGATTTTTAACATAAAATATATGACACTAGAGGTCTATTCAAAATTCAAATTACATTAAACTTCCAGTATAGGATAATAATTATTGCTCACAAATAAAATAATAAACACACCATTCTTACTCGCCAAATTGATATACTTATAATGAGTATAAGAAATAACTTGAAATCTCATCTAGAACTAGAAAATGATTCCAAAAATTCTACTGTCATTTCTTGTTCTTCATCTGCTGAGGGCGATGAAGAGCCTCTCTCTTATTTTTAATAAACCGCTCTTCTAACATTTTCTCTACATGTTGAGAAAGCTTCTTCTGTCAATAATTTAATATGGCTGGCAGGTCTGTTTTGTCTCTGTTTCAACTGTTTGTTTCATTATACCTCAAATCATTTCTATGGAATTTAATGTACAATGATAAGGTAATAAATAGTTCATTAATTTCATATAAGGGTAGATTGGTTTTGTTACACGGCTTCAAGTAGTTGACATTTACGCCAACGATCATCATAGTGCCCTCGGCTATAATTCGACGATGTAGTGCTGGGAACCCCTGTAATAAGTAGCATTTATGTAAGACAAAACATACCTAAACCTAAAAGTATCAAAACAGTTCATATCAACTTACCAGTCAAATCCACGATACACTTTAAAATCGAAGATTGTGTTTGATTTACACCTCCTTCTTCGCGTACTGTATTACACACGTTGTATAGAATATTCCTAGCTTGAGATCTAAGCGGTTTTCTCGACTTTTTCACCAGATAACAATTGTTGAAGGTCAATTTCAAAATGTATGCAACAGTAAACAAACAATTTGACACGGTTGCCAGTTGACATTTGCCATATGAAAATCAATGTTTTTTTACTTTTAAAAATGCCATCAGATTCTGGTAGACCTATAGAGATAATATTTACTTTGAATTAAACACCTTTCAAGTAACTTATCCACTAACCAGATCTCACTCACAGTAAAGATTTAACTGCTGTATTTTTTACAATAATGGATATAGGTATGTCTCATAACCTAGGCCGAATTAATCCTACTTTATACAACTCTTTTAATTACAAATTTACTCCGGCACACGTTGTGATAGGCAGCTTGTAAGTTCGACTAATATAACATCAGCAGTTGTCGCTAAAAATGCTTATTATGGAAATGTTTATCCTATATTGACTTATGGCATAATTTTTTGGGGCAACTCAGTAAATGTCCAATCTACATTTGTTCTGCAAAAGAAATGCCTACGAATAATTTTTAATCTTAATAATTTGGAATCCTTGAGAACTATCTTTCAAAGTAATAACATTTTAACTCTAGCATGTATATATATATTAGAAATCTGTTTATTTGTGAAGGAATGTGGTAATGACTATTTTAATAAAGTATCTGACTCAAAGAAAAATTTACGAACACAATATAAACATGACTTACGTATAATTCGACCCACTAGCCATATTCTGAAAAAGAGTACTTATGTGACTGGGATTAAAGTATTCAATCATTTACCGAAATGTATTAAAGCAATAGATGGTGCAAGGTTTAAAAAGGAACTTAAGGAATGGCTAATAACTAAATGTTTTTACAACCTGCATGAATATTTTTCTGTTAATTATTAAAATTGTTATCCAAACGAAATACTATTGTACGCCCGAAATGGGCAAGCTGTTGATTCCATACGCTGTATTTTACTTAACAACATTTGTACACAGTTATTGACAATAAAAATTATCTTATCTTATCTTATCTTGAAAATTGAAACTTTCACCTAAAACTTCATGCAATATTATGATAGATACTGAAATGATATGTCGTTTAAATTCTGAAAATGACTATAGTTGTGACGGGTACCTATCATTTTATCAAAACAGTTTTCAACTAACTTTTCATTTAATCGAAAGGCATTTCATGCTACATTAGTTATTTTGATGCGGTTTTCAGAGATGGGTTGGGCTTTGATTAGGGTTCAGCTATTCCCGGTTGTCCACACTGTGGACAGCTGAGAAAAAAAATCCCAGTTGTCCACAATAACAATTGCCCGTTGTCCACACCGTCAAAATTAGGTGGGAGTAATCGTTTCTTAGGTCCTTACTTAAAATCTGTTTTATAGGTACTCTTAAATGAATCACTTTACGTCGTTAGGGCGGGAATGACCCATGTGACTCTCATTATCATGTCAGTCTACGGACGTCATTAGGGCATATTTAATCGTTGACATTGGGAGGTATAGGTTATAGGTTGAAGCGGGCTGATTTCCGCAACTCGACGACTTAAAATGCGCCTTTTTTGCGTGCTGGGTCACTGGCACTACTCTTGCCAGCCCAGTTCAACCAGAAGGCCTAGCAGACCCTTGATGTTACCGACGGCCTCTGGTAGCGACCTCGGTGTTCCGAGGTGACGTGCCCGGTATGTTGCCACCTCTGGACATTCCATGATGACGTGGGCTGCGGTTTCCTCCGCCGTTATACAAGCTCTGCACAGGGGGCTGTCTGTAACACCTAATGTGAACAAGTGTTTGTTAAACAAGGCATGGCCAATTATGGCTCCAGTTAACAATCGGAGTTGGGCCCTTTTGAGTAATCGTAGCTTACGCGACAATCCGGGATTGATTATCGGAAGAGCTTCCTTACTCTGCCTGCAGGTGTCTAGGTTGCTCCAGTAGTGTTGGTGCTTTACCTTGGTTATTCGCCGCAGTTAGTTCCGCAGCCAGCTGGTCGGCAGGGGCAGAAACGGTTCAGGACCTATCAGTTCCATTTCTGAGCCCCTTCTCGCGAGTACGTCAGCCGCGTCGTTACCGCGTGAGTTGCTATATCCCTTTATCCACTGTAGGGTGATGGGGTTTAGGTTACATTGTAACACCCCAAAATCGGGTTGTCACTTTTTCTTTGGCATACTTACAGTCATCCTTTCTTTTGTCTGAAAGCCTTCCGCGCTGATTCCTGGCTGAGTTTAGCGTCTACTGTTTGACGAGCGAACGAGTTTCAAGCCACATACACCTGGTAACCGGTGTTTTAGTATATCAACGTTGATCACAAACGGTCGACATAAACACTGCCGTTTTTACACTTGGATACTCGTTTTGTCTCACATAGTTCAACACGGAGCTTTAGTATCCCAGAGCTAGGTTCCTGTGCCTTATTTGGAAGTCGTATTTAACCGGTTTACACTATCTATTCCTTTTTATTTTCAATTGAAAACCCAGACATTGTTATCGTTTGTTAGCCGTTGTTGTCATAGTATGAAATGTCACTTTGACTTTTGACAGGAGGTTAAGGCGTTCGCACATCGGCTTTATTATTCTGTTTTGGGTGTAGTATCTTTTTATTTTTGAATTCTTATTTACTCGTTCTAGATATTTTTTTTTCACTTAATTTCAGCTAAGCAAAAAGTATTTTCTTTATTGAGAGGAATCAGAGGTATTGAGGTTTTAACGTCAATGTGAGTATGGTAGGTGGCAACACCGGTAACGCCAGAGAGCGTCACTTGGTGTTTGCCGATTAAGGATGGAGATTTAATTTAGAACAGGCCTAGGTGGTTTCCTTGTTCTTGACGCTGTGTCTTACAGTCTAGATGTCTTATTTTCACCGAGAATAACTGAAGTCTTAACGTGCGTTGTCACGCGTCTGAAGGGTGAGTATTTCATTTGGAAGGGGCGCGTCGCAATTGTGTTACGTAATCGCCATGTTCTATTTCTAAAAGTGTATCGGTCTATTTCAGATGTTCTTTACGGTGTTATTGATAACACCAACTCCGCGGTCTCCGAGTATAAAAGCCAATTGCCTCTAATTTACTGCCCGAAAGGTAAACTTTATTCGTTAAAAGTGATGTGTTGTCTGAGGATATGTCCTTGTTTGTTCCTTTACTGAGACGTTATATTGTACGTTTTAGGGTTTCAAGGCTACCCCGGAAATTTCAAGGCTACCCCGGAAATTTCAAGGCTACCCCGGAAATTTCAAGGCTACCCCTGAAGTATCAAGTCTGCTCCGGGGATGTTCGGGCTAACCTATAACCTCAAGGCGGAGGTTATCTTCGTGCATGCGGTGTGCTGAGATTGCTTCGACGTGTTTGTGCACGAGGAAGGTAGCCGTGCGATGACGAGTACATTTCGCGTGGGATCCTGACGCCTGCGTTCACTGATGTCGCGTGACGTTGACTTTCTTTTCTTTTATTTTCTTTATTTTATTCCGCGTTTACTCTAACCTATTATACGTCGTCCATCCTTAGACCGCGTTGGTAGCAAGCGCCTCTTTTGTAATGTTTATCAATTCTAGTAATGGAAAAGAACTGTACGGGTTTACTGATGCTAATCTCGTAGGTAACCCGGATCTTTCCTTACTTACTCTTTTGCAATGTTTATCAATTCTAGTAATGGAAAAGAACTGTACGGGTTTACTGATGCTAATCTCGTAGGTAACCCGGATCTTTCCTTACTTACTCTTTTGTAATGTTTATCAATTCTAGTAATGGAAAAGAACTGTACGGGTTTACTGATGCTAATCTCGTAGGTAACCCGGATCTTTCCTTACTTACTCTTTTGTAATGTTTATCAATTCTAGTAATGGAAAAGAACTGTACGGGTTTACTGATGCTAATCTCGTAGGTAACCCGGATCTTTCCTTACTTACTCTTTTGTAGTTGATACCAATTACTAGTAATGGAAAATTACGTTACGGGTTTACTGATGCTAATCTCGTAGGTAACCCGGACCTTTCCTTACTTACTTTTTAGTATAATAAATATTTGCAATTACTAGTAATGGAAAATTACGTTACGGGTTTACTGATGCTAATCTCGTAGGTAACCCGGACCTTTCCTTACTTACCCTTTGGTATAATAAATAATTGCAACTATTTCTTATGTGTGTCGAAAGGCGTGGTTAATTAGAATTTAAGAACAAAAAGAGGGGACGCTCTCTAACTTTATTACTCTGTGTTGTTCCTTCAGAACATAGTCTGATGCAAATAATCTGAGTTTGTACTTTCTTTTTTTTACGAAGTGATAAATTAAAATACACTTAATTTAAACAATTTGTCTAATTTATGAAACCACCACCATCGATCCTGTTTGTGGCCAGTCGCTCTCTCTCTCAATCTACGGCGCCCAACCCTTTAGCGATTGGTCCTCGAGCCAAGTGACCACACGACCCCAATCTCATGCCGCGGGCGAAAATCTAGTGTTACAACATACCTTAGAGAGGGCGTTGTGACCTTCGTATATTAGCCCTGACGTTACTGTATAGCACTGTAAGGCTTGGAGAACTGATCGGCTGTCGGAGAGTATACGGATGGGGAGATCCTTTACCTTCCTTTGCTCAATCGCTATTGTAGCCAT
Organism: Acleris laterana; assembly: GCA_963966035.1. Lineage (NCBI taxonomy): Eukaryota > Metazoa > Arthropoda > Insecta > Lepidoptera > Tortricidae > Acleris > Acleris laterana. The sequence continues at coordinate 79,961 of CAWYPN010000127.1, forward strand.
AATGATGCCCACGCATTCTTCCTGGAAGACTGTGGTATGGGCTCCTAATGGCGTTGAGATATGTATGTTTAGATCTTCTGAAAAAGTACCTGCTCCGGATCCAGACTTTGTCTTGGATCCATCTGTGAAGATCCTTACTTCCTTGTAGGGTTTGCAATATTCGTTGGTTTTTAATATTCGAATAATATGAATAGTTCGATTTCCGATATTCGAATATTCGAATTTTTCGGATAATTTGAATATTTATTGAAACAAAACGAATTAATGGTTTAATGTTGTAAAATCAAATAAATAGGCCTTAAATATTTAAAAAAAATAGCATTCCGTGGTCAAATTAAATATTATTAGTTATTAATATAGCAAGTAGCAGGAAGCGAGCGACCCAACTACGTCACTCAACTCACTCACTGCTCGTTATTGTAATATATTTTTATGAGCTAAATTTGTTTTTTTGGGAATGTTAAGTTGTAGATACGATTAACTTTAATTAAGTAAGATAATATTTCAACCATAACACAATAACTGAAAAAGAAAACTAAAATTAAATAAAACTAACTCTAAATATATAAATTACCTAACTAAAACATTAAATCTAAGAATGGCCCCTGCGGCATTGTACCAAAGATGCTGGCAGCATTTCCTCGCTTGATGGTTAAACTTATACGTTGAGCGAGGAAACTGCCAGCTCTTCGGTCTCCCGTGACGTCAATGAGCCTCTTCGAAACTTCTTTGAAGAGGCTTCGAGCGCTAGGACCCCACGGACCAAGGGTCTCGACACCGAATGGAATAAACATATATTCTGGGCCGAGACCACTATATTTTACTACCTTCATGCTTTCAGCCGCTTCAGCTACCGCACCAGCCCTATTAGAGGTCCGGTGGAGATGTGATGGGGCTAGCGTGTCTACACAGGTTGCATCCCACACTAGCACCCGTCCCATATTCCACGGGACCAAGGTCATTCCGTCAGGTCTCTTGCCATCACTTCTAGAAATGCCTGTCGGCTCTAAAAGAGCCGGGACCTTTATTGAGGCAAGAGACCGACGAATGATGTCGTTGAGTGCGGCGTGTCTGGAAAAGCGGCCAGCACTTCTCTGGCAAGAAAGTCCGTGATGTCCTAGCCGATCTACGTCACTTCCGCAGGGGCAGCGATGTGGAGCGCAGACCGGGACCACAAGGCGAAGGCAAACTGAAAGTCGGAGTGTGTTAGGGTCTAGGAAAGTTCCAGTGCTTGGCGAGGGATGAGCTTGAAGCCAGTATCCAGCCTCCCTTGTACCGACTGCTAAAATTCTAGTACGATCCGCTGCGCAGCACTGGCTAAGAAGGGAATCAACAGTCAATTTGGGAATTAGTTTTAAAACTCATGTTGTCTCATGTTATATTTGCATTCCAGTTTAATATTTGCTTGCATTTCTCAGTAGGTATGAAAAAAAGCTGATTCCAGCGTTCTATTAAAAGTGGGAAACTATTTCAATCCTTTTTAGTACTATTCAAAATATCCGAATTATTCGAATAAGTAACACTGCCGTATTCGAATTTAATTTGTGTCGGATATTCGAATAATATGAATATTCGAATATTCGAATTGCAAACCCTACTTCCTTGTGTGTGTGGTACCCTGGCAGGTTTCCATAGGTGCAAATTCCTAAGACGTACCGCTGTTGCCGCCGCCTCCTGCTGGATGAAGAGGTGCAGTGGCGGGAGGTCGAGTAAGGCTTCCAGGGATGCTGTGGGCGTAGTCCGCATGCATCCGGTGGCTGCCATGCCGGCTAGTCTCTGGAGTCGTTGTAGTTTTGATTCCACAGTGGACAGTCTGGTGCGTGGCCACCAGACTACCGCACCATAGGCAATGATTGGTCTTATCACTGACGTGTAGAGCCATAGGATGATCTTGGGGTGTAAACCCCATGTTTTACCTACCATCCTGCGACACTGCCAGAAAGCGATTGTTGCTTTGTCTATCTTGCTGTTCAGGTGGTTGCTCCAGTTCAATTTGCTGTCAAGTACGACTCCTAGATACTTTACCTCATTTGATAGCTGGAGTTCTGTTCCAAACAACTTGGGGAGTTGGTAGTTGCCCAGGCTGCGTTTGTTAGTGAACAATACATTGGGAGGTATACTACTTGTGTGTGTGTTTGTATTTACCCATAACCATTCCGGTGTCATTCATTGATGAAGTTGTCGCTGAATACATATAAATTATGGTATGTGGACGAAGCGAAAGAAATTTGTCAAGATCGTAGCAAGTGGAAAGAAGTGGTCTCTGGGAAACAGGCGTGATTTAATTTATGTAAATAAATCTATAAAATACCAAAGAATATTTTGTATTAACATCATAAGGAAGTCTCTGCTGTACAGAACAGGGTTATGTTTAAATGACGGGCGTTTTTCCGATCCTTGCATATCAGTTGACGATCACTTTACGTCGTTAGGGCGGGAACGATCAAATTCAAATTCAAAATTCAAATCATTTATTCTGTAAGTAGGCCCTGTAGGCACTTTTACAAGTCTGAGTCTACCAGCGCTTCCAAAGAGACCACTGTTGAGAAGAAGCGCCGCAAGAAACTCAACAGTAAGCCATTTTTTTTAAATAAATCACTTATTACAATACTAAACTTAAGCTACATAATTTAAATGTCACAGGGATGTACAGGTCCCAGTAGTAATAATAATTAAATAAATCAAAATGTCGGATTAAAATAAATAATACAATTTCGGAGATGTAAACAGGCTCCAAATGTCAAATTAAAATTAAGAATTAAATATAATTTAATTATATATAAATAAAAAAAGAAACAAAAAATAAAATAAGGGAGATGTAGAAAGTCTCCACGGTCAATTTTGGAGATGTAAAGAGTCTCCAGATGTCATATTAAATAATAGGTAATCATACAGGGAGATGTATATAGTCTCCACGGTCATTAATAATTGTAATACAAAAAAAAATATATATAAATCAGTCCCAAGCATTGTCATCATTCATATAATCTTTAATACTATAATAAGCTTTAGAAATTAGTTTACGTTTAACGTATCTCTTAAATTTATTTACTGATAAATGAGTAACACTACTTGGGAGCTTATTATAGAACCTTATACAATTACCCATGAAAGAGTTTTTTATTTTGTGAAGCCGTGTAAAGGGCACTGCGAGCTTATGTTTATTTCTAGTATTAACATTATGTATGTCACAGTTCTTTCTAAAATTACTGATGTTCTTATGAACATGCATAATGTTTTCATAAACATATTGACTGTATACGGTTAATATATTCGTTTCTTTGAACTTATCTCTAAGCGAGTCTCTATGACCCATCTTGTAAACAGCACGAATAGCCCTCTTCTGTAGAACAAAGATGCTGTTTACGTCAGCACCACTACCCCATAGTAAAATACCATATGACATAATACTATGGAAGTAACTAAAATAAACTAATCGAGCGGTTTTCAAGTCTATTAGATTCCGAATTTTACTAACTGCAAAAGCTGCAGAACTTAGTCTATTCGCTAATTTAGCCAGATGAGGACCCCATTGGAGTTTTGAGTCTAACGTTATACCAAGAAATACTGTATCATTAACTAAGTCTAATTTGTCATTTATAATAGTTACAGTAGTTTGTCTATTTTTCACATTGGTAGTCATAAATTTAATACATTTAGTCTTTTTCTCATTTAGTAATAAATTATTAACACTAAACCAATCTACTACTTTTGATATAGCATTGTTTACATCCACATTAAACTCCTGTTGTCGTTTGACTTTAAATACGAGTGAGGTATCATCAGCAAACAATACTATATCATGGTTGTCCTTTATAAGGTATGGTAAATCATTTATGTAAATGAGGAATAGAAATGGACCCAAAATTGAGCCCTGTGGCACGCCCATTGAGACCAAAGACCCAGGTGATCGTTTTCCATTCACGTCTACCCTTTGTATTCTCCCGAATAAGTACGTTTTAATTAAGTTTAGCGCAGTACTTCTAACTCCATAATGGTGTAGCTTCCTGACCAATGTGTCATGGTTAACGCAATCGAAGGCCTTGGACAAATCACAGAAAATTCCTAAAGCATCATGTGACCCCTCCCAGGCATCAAAAATATGTTTAATTAGCTCAACACCAGCTTCGGTTGTCGAGCGACCCCGAGTAAAACCAAATTGTTTATTATGTAATAAATTATTATCTTGAAAATGTTGCATTAACTGTGATAAAATTAGTTTCTCAAAGATTTTACTGAAAGTGGGTAGTATCGATATCGGTCTAAAGTTAGTGGAGATCCGTATGAACCTCATTATCATGTCGGTTGCCAGACGAAGTCGCGGGGTCATCCATAACGAGCACCTCTGCTGCCTATTATGTTATATGGCTGTTGTATTTTTTGACAAATAAATGTTTAGAATTTGAATTTGATTATTTCACTCTTCTTACACCGTGCGTCTATTACTATCGACCCGCCCTGGCTTTACACGGGTTGTAACTCCCAGGTGGTTTTTAAATTTTCCAAACCTTGAGACTAATTATAAACTAAACCTTTCTATCTATTGTTGAAAATACATAAAGGGATATACAATGCATATGTATATATATACAAACACATATCACTCAAATATATACTCCAACGTACATCAAAATCGTTCCAACCGTTTAAGAGAGATCCACCGACCGACCGACTGCGAGTGATCGTCAACTGATATGGCAGTGATCCGATAACCGTTCTGTACATTTTGGTCAAAACCCTTCGGGTACGTCCCGGCCGTGTATGTACTAAATCAATGTTTCGCCCCAAAATAAAAGGAGGTTTTATATCACTGCATTATTCTGATCATATTAAAATGAAAGCAGCATTCCGTTACTTATGGGGCTAATTGTGATGATCAATAACTCAATAAAATTGTTGCAGCTGCAGAGATGTCGAGCCGAGCCAGCTCAGAGCCTGTCGAGCAGGAGGGCGGCCCCGGGGACGCGCCGCGCTCCGGCGGGAGCTGCGGCGCGCCTGTCGTGCTCAACGCTTGCTTCGTCAGGCTGGAGCGCTTCCTCGTCGATAAAGAGCTGCATCCTTGCAAGTTTTGTCTTACAACTTTTCTACGGAAATCTTCTCTGAAGACTCATTCTTGTATCTGTAAAGCAACAGGAAGTACATCAAGTAGAGCTAGTAAGAGAATATATTGTATAAAGAAAAAAACAACAACTTCAAAGAAACAGCATTCAGGTAGACCTAGTGCGATGGCTTATTTGTTAATTGACTCAGAAGAAAAACCTTACACTTGCGATATTTGCAACAAACAATTTGCACAAAAATCTGTTTTGTATAGGCATCGATTGATTCACACAGGGAAAAAATCTCACACTTGCGATATTTGCAAAAAACAATATTCACGAAAAGCTTATATGACTTTGCATCGGTTAATTCACACAGGGGAAGAACCTCATACTTGCGATATTTGCAAAAAACAATTTATACAGAGAAGCTATTTGACTTCGCATCGGTTAGTTCATACAGGGGAAAAGCCTTATACTTGCGATATTTGCAACAAACAATTTTCACATAAACAAAGTTTGAGTGGTCATTTGTTAATTCACACAGGGGAAAAACCGTACACTTGCGATATTTGCAACAAACAATTTAGACTAAAAAACGATTTGACTAGGCATCGGTTAATTCACACAGGGGAAAGACCTTATACATGCGATATTTGTAACAAACAGTTTAATAAAAAAAACAATCTGGATAGGCATGAGTTAATTCACACAGGGGAAAAACCTTATATCTGCGATATTTGCAACAAACGATTTTCACTAAAACATAATTTGAGTTGTCATTTGCTAATACACACAGGGGAAAAACCCTACACTTGCGACATTTGCAACAAAAAATTTAGACAAAAAAACTATATGACTAGGCATCTGTTAATTCACACAGGGAAAAACATTACACTTAGGAGCTTCGGAGCACGTCCTTTTTTCCAAATAAATACAGAATAGAGAATGTCAGCCAGTTTAGATATTTGGCTTACCGTATTTTTCATTAAAAACAAAAAATACCTGTAAAAGGATCATTTCGATACGTCAAATTGTTCCTGAGATATCGAATTTTAATCTTTATATGCGGCGCGGCGCACGAGTCCCCGCGGCCAGCGCTCACGGACGATGACGTCATCGCTTAGCAGCGGTACGCGCCCTTAAATGGTAGAGTAAGCGTACAGGGCATCTTTTTAACCGTAATAAGTAACCAGTTGAAATTTTCACAGGATACGTTTTATTATAAACCCTATCGTTTAAAAAATATCTTTGATTACCAAAATTCGTAATCGACGACCGAAATGATAACCCCATTTAATTTAGACAAGTAGTCTAAAATATTGACCGTTACATTATTCTATTAAAGTAAATTAAACCAAAACACTTAAAGTAAAGTTTATGTACGAATTTACTTGTAATTGATTTTTTTATTGTGCAATAAAGAGTTTACATATATACATACATACATACTTCTAGTAGATCACCAATATGAAGTGGGCTCCGCCAGAACTCGCTCGTCGCCCGCGCGCCGCCCGCGCCCTCGAGGCCAGGCTCGCCCACGAGCTTCTGGCTCCGCGCGGGGCATGGGCACTAGGGGTGGAGGTGAGACAAATATAGTGCAGGTACTTACGGGGAAAAAGGAAATACAACTCATGTCAACGATACACGATGCGCATCCCAACTAACACAAGGAAGCCGTGTTATTTATTTATTTGTTACCTTCCTATTTATTATCGGTAATGGCCAACTACCGGCATTTCTGTATCGTGTCAGCATTATAAGCTAGTTGTTATAGTTTGATAAACGTTTATACGACTACTGTAGCGCTAATCTGGGCACTCTTAAAGGGCTATTCCCAGTTGTCCACACCCCTTTGTCTACACTGGGCAACTGGGAAAAAAAATCCCATTGGACAGTCGCCATCAGATATATGGTAGCGGTCAAGGTACTCAAATATTTCGGAGCAGCATTAAATTTCATAATAATAATTACGCTAGATAAGGTCTATAATATCGGCCCATATAATTCGTCATAAATTTAGGAGCAGCGACTTTTCAATAAATCATAACATACAATTAGGTAAAGATATCGGAACTTACAGAAGTCAAAAACATCGAAGCAGCCAGGATGATCTTTGATGCGACAAATACGAAAGACTAGTGGACTGTATTAATTAAAATTACGCACGTATGCTCCGCGACATCAATGAGTTTTTTGAAGTTAATAAGACCGTCAATTTGGATGGTAAAATACAAATGATTGCGTTCGGGCTTACCTGGGAACTCCGGTACGACCGCTTCGCACCATCAGCAGCAGCCAGTTCGAGGGTTAACCCGGCGCTGGATCCAGATAGGCTTCTCCCTTCCCTGCTACACTTAGGACACTATTCCCACTCACACAAGCCAGATCGCAATCTTCTTTGTTAGAATTAATTCGTTTTGAACAGGAGATCGGTATACAGCTGAAATTGCCTTGTTACGAGATTTTATTTTACTAACGACAGCGACAAGCCGCTACGCGGTTTCGAAGTTATAACGGAAGTCTATTCTATCAATGTTGCCAGTCTAAGGCGACACTGGAATCTGACCGTTCTATTGAAACTACCAGATTAAATAATTAATTCGACAATACTGAACAATCTTAAAGATCGGAACATTTATGGAAAATATACCTTAAGTCCGTGTCACATAGTTCATATTTGAATTCGTTACTACACTCATGGACCAAATTAGCGGAACATGCGAAAATATAATAATAGGCTGAGTTTGCAGCTTACTGAATAAGCTACAAATTGAGCTTATTTTTTTTTTGTTAGTAAGGGGGTTTAGTTAAAATATCCTTTCAGTTCGCGATAGAGACATAAATATATTTGTCACGATGACAAGTCCACACTCTTTTCGGAGCATGTCACAATAAACCACTCTGTTCTTTATTCAAATTGTTGACAACATATTAATCATGCGTGTCTGAAACCTTATTTTAATGGGTCCACCGTAAAGTATTTTGAACTATGTGACACAGACTTAAGGTATATTTTCCATAAATGTTCCGATTTTTATGATCATCCTGGTTGCTTCGATATTTTTGACTTCTGTAAGTTCCGATATCTTTACCTAATTGTATGTTACGAATTTATTGAAAAGTCGCTGCTCCTAAATTTATGACGAATTATATGGGCCGATATTATAGATCTTATCTAGCGTAATTAATATATTGAAATTGAAGGCGGCTCCGAAATATTTGAGTACCTTGACCGCTACCATATATCTGATGGCGACTGGACAACACTGGACACCTGGGAAAAAAAATACCATTGGACAACACTGTGGACAACTGGAATTTGTCCACAGTGTGCTCAAAAAGGGTGTGGACCACTGGGAATAGCCCCTTTTAAACCGCTTTGAGTCTTAATATTACGTTCACATAGGCTATTTAATGGCATAGCGCCTGGAGCGTGATAATAGCATTATTATGGTTAACTAGCTCCCGCCAGCGGCTTCGCCCCGCTGCCAACTTCCGACCTTCTCGTTCGACTTTTAATTTTATTTCTTACATATAAACCTTATCCTGACAATAACGATCACAACGAAAATGAAATCAGCCAAATCAGCTCAGCCGTTCTCGAGTTTCATTCATTTTTATTTATATAGATAGATGAAGAGTACACCCGCGTTACTGAAGCGCTAGTTGTATTAAAAGTAAAACAATGATTCTTAGGCCTTCAAATTGTCACATTTAGATTTAAAAAGTCCTGATATATCCTGTGTGTATTGCAGAAAGATCCCTAACGCCGCGGTAGAACTGTTTGAATAGAATTAACGTAAATCGAGATCGAGACACTTCAAAATTAGTGACGACACGACGTTATGTTGCCTGTGTTGATATTCTGGATAAGATTTTTTCTTTTTCTATTTCATGCCTTCTAATATTACTGCGAAATGTTGTCAGTGCGTTCTGTTAGTTTCAAAAAAGGCAACATTGATTCAGATTCAGATTTTATTACTCTATATAACACAGTATAAATTACATTACATGTCAAATTATATGCAGTTACATTGAGATTAGGGTTTGCAATATTCGTTGGTTTTTAATATTCGAATAATATGAATAGTTCGATTTCCGATATTCGAATATTCGAATTTTTCGGATAATTTGAATATTTATTGAAACAAAACGAATTAATGGTTTAATGTTGTAAAATCAAATAAATAGGCCTTAAATATTAAAAAAAATTAGCATTCCGTGGTCAAATTAAATATTATTATGTAGTTATTAATATAGCAAGTAGCAGGAAGCGAGCGACCCAACTACGTCACTCAACTCACTCACTGCTCGTTACTGTAATATATTTTTTTGAGCTAAATTTGTTTTTTTGGGAATGTTAACGTGTAGATACGATTAACTTTAATTAAGTAAAACAACATAAAATAATATAACAACCATAACACAATAACTGAAAAAGAAAACTAAAATTAAATAAAACTAACTCTAAATATATAAATTACCTAACTAAAACATTAAATCTAAGAATGGCCCCTGCGGCATTGTACCAAAGATGCTGGCAGCATTTCCTCGCTGGATGGTTAAACTTATACGTTGAGCGAGGAAACTGCCAGCTCTTCGGTCTCCCGAGACGTCAATGAGCCTCTTCGAAATTTCTTTGAAGAGGCTTCGAGCGCTAGGACCCCACGGACCAAGGGTCTCGACACCGAATGGAATAAACATATATTCTGGGCCGAGACGACTATATTTTACTACCTACATGCTTTCGGCCGCTTCAGCTGCCGCACCAGCCCTATTAGAGGTCCGGTGGAGATGTGATGGGGCTAGCGTGTCTACACAGGTTGCATCCCACACTAGCACCCGTCCCATATTCCACGGGACCAAGGTCATTCCGTCAGGTCTCTTGCCATCATTTCTAGAAATGCCTGTCGGCTCTAAAAGAGCCGGGACCTTTATTGAGGCAAGAGACCGACGAATGATGTCGTTGAGTGCGGCGTGTCTGGAAAAGCGGCCAGCACTTCTCTGGCAAGAAAGTCCGTGATGTCCTAGCCGATCTACGTCACTTCCGCAGGGGCAGCGATGTGGAGCGCAGACCGGGACCACAAGGCGAAGGCAAACTGAAAGTCGGAGTGTGTTAGGGTCTAGGAAAGTTCCAGTGCTTGGCGAGGGATGAGCTTGAAGCCAGTATCCAGCCTCCCTTGTACCGACTGCTAAAGTTCTAGCACGATCCGCTGCGCAGCACTGGCTAAGAAGGGAATCAACAGTTTTAAAACTCATGTTGTCTCATGTTATATTTGCATTCCAGTTTAATATTTGCTTGCATTTCTCAGTAGGTATGAAAAAAAGCTGATTCCAGCGTTCTATTAAAAGTGGGAAACTATTTCAATCCTTTTTAGTACTATTCAAAATATCCGAATTATTCGAATAAGTAACACTGCCGTATTCGAATTTAATTTGTGTCGGATATTCGAATAATATGAATATTCGAATATTCGAATTGCAAACCCTAATTGAGATCGTCAGAAATAGAATTAAATTATAATAGTAAAAATAGTAAAAGTCAACACAAAAACAAAGTACATTACAAAATAAAATAAAATAATAATAATTAAAAGTCAAACTAATTTACAAGTCAAGTTCCATATACTCATTTACCGAATAGAATGGGTTATCCAACAAAAGATTTTTAAGCCGGCGCCTAAACATTTCGTCAGATGGTTCGCGTTTAAGTTCGGCGGGTAGACGCTCGTAGTAGGTGGGACCGATGACGCGCGGGTTCTTACCTGCAAGTGCCATGCGACGAGGAACAGTTCTCAAACGCCCTGTATTGCGGAGTTGTTTGCCGACGACGTGTACTGTTGCAAATGAAGAAATATTGTAAACACTTTATTGAATAAAAACAGAAATTTTACAGAATAGTTATGTACAAAGTCGAACTTATCCCTTTAAGTATATTAAAGGATATTATCATTTGTAGGGATATTTTAATTTGTATTAAAAATTTCATGTTTAGTCACGGTAAGCAAAGGTCCGTCACTTTTGGAGCGCAGGAGCGTTGAAATAGAAAAGTGACGAACCTTTTTGACGTGACAACGTCTTAAATTAGGTTGCGGCTGGGAGTCACTTATGAAAAAGTGTAACGCTCGGTAACGTTACGATGAGTCACCGAACGAGAGAGAGGCCCGCCGAATGCCTTGCGTCTCTCTCCCACTCAACTATGATCGGTCTGCCGCGCGCGCAGCACTAGAGAATTAGGCGCATTGAATCGGCGCATGCTTGTGTCTCTGTCTTTGTCTTTCTCGAACGTTCTTGGCGTTGGAAAAACAAGAAAGCGTCATAATACAAGTTCACACGTGTGGTTAAAGTATCGTCAGCTGTGTCTGTAGTGAAAATGTGGAGTGCTTAGATTCGTCATTTACAACAACTACAACTATAAGGGTAAATAATTGTACACTGATATTTCATTATCGTAAACTATGATTGATTGATTAATTGTTAGATTGACACAAAAGTTGAGAAACTGAGTTTATAGGTTATGTCATACTATTGATAAATGTTGATAGTGTTAAGTAAATTATTAGTTTAAAATTAATTAATTAATTAATTATTATTTTACAAATTTTCATTAATTTCAAATTTATTTAGCAAAAATTTGAACCTTCGATCTGAATAAATGTTTTGATTTTCGAATTGATTCTTTAAAATTACAAATATTAAGAAAAAGTGGCAGATATAAGAAAACTTGATTTAAACTGTGTTGAGCAAGAATTTTAACATCTAATTTAAGTAAATGTTTAAATTTTCAACTTCATCATTTACAATTACAAATTTTAATTAATTTCAAATTTATTTAGCAAAAATTTGAACCTTCGATCTGAATAAGTGTTTTGATTTTCAAATTGATTCTTTAAAATTAAACATTCATCCATTCAATTTCAAATGTTCAACAGGAATCACCACTCTCAAAACAATGGAAACGGACGAGCAAATGCCTTCAACTTCCAGTACATCAATGGAGACGGAGGATATCGTGCCGTCAACGTCTGCAGTACCTTTCGTTGTTCCACACACCACCTCTACCGCCAGAACGAATGCTCAGCGACAACGTGAGTACAGACTACGTCAAGCATTGATACAAATATTAAGAAAAAGTGGCAGATATAAGAAAACTTGATTTAAACTGTGTTGAGCAAGAATTTTAACATCTAATTTAAGTAAATGTTTTAATTTTCAACTTCATCATTTACAATTACAAATTTTAATTAATTTCAAATTTATTTAGCAAAAATTTGAACCTTCGATCTGAATAAGTGTTTTGATTTTCAAATTGATTCTTTAAAATTAAAAATTCATCCATTCAATTTCAAATGTTCAACAGGAATCACCACTCTCAAAACAATGGAAACGGACGAGCAAATGCCTTCAACTTCCAGTACATCAATGGAGACGGAGGATATCGTGCCGTCAACGTCTGCAGTACCTTTCGTTGTTCCACACACCACCTCTACCGCCAGAACGAATGCTCAGCGACAACGTGAGTACAGACTACGTCAAGCATTGACCAGAACTCCTGAACAAGTAAGAGCCTTTGCAAAAGCGGCTGCGGAGAGGCAACGCAGGTTCAAGCTACGTAAATCTGCTAACATAGCCCTCACCAGCGGTACGTCAGAGTCACCTGCTTCAACGTCTTGTTCTGTGGTGGAGAGAACAAGCGTTCCTGTCGTGGCGGAGAGAACGAGCGTTCCCCTAACTAACGCTCAACGGCAACGTGCATTCCGACAACGTAGAGCAGCATCTTCTCGGACTGATGTACAACCGAATACTTCTTCAACCCAAACAGCAATACAACTGGAACAATCCACCTGGTATACCAAATGGTCATCGTCAATACGGAGATTTCAATCTACTTTCCTGGACAACGATTTTGGCCATGCTTGCTCGGTTTGTGACAGATTGTGGTTCAAGAATGACCTTAAAACCATCACTGCACTACAACTGAAGGTAATCTCGGATTGGTACGTTAAGGAAAATCGGCAGCTACGCAAGGAGGATTATACAAAGTCTTGCAACACCTGTAGACAATCACTGAATAAGCGTAAGCTTCCTACTCTCGCAAAGGTCAACGGCTTCTCATATCCTGACATACCTCCAGGTCTACCGCCTCTGGATCCTATCAGTGAACGTTTGGTCTCACCACGCCTTCCATTTATGCAAGTGCGTCGACTGCGTCATGATTTCTCTTATGGAATTATTGGACAAGTGATAAACGTCCCAGTCAACGTACAAGACATGGTAAAATGCTTGCCTCGCCATCTAGAAGAGGACGATGTTATCAACGTTAACATCAAAAGGAATCTTGCACACAAAACAAATTACATCAGCGGGTACATGTCTAAGCGTACGGTCAAAGAATGGTTAGATGTACTTCAAAATTCAAGTCTATATCGTTTGTACGATATCAAAATAGATTTGTCAAGACTGCAGCCTGCGTTGCCATCAGATGAAGGCCTTCAAGATGATCCTGCTAATCGGATCGAAGCAATCTCCGCCGAATATACGCCCGAGTCTGAAGTTCTTGCTGCGAGACAGCACACACTACTGTGGAATGAAGAGGATTGTCTTGACATCGCACCAGGACATCGGGCAACGCCTCTTAACATCATTTATGACCGTCATGCAGAAGAACTATCATTTCCTGCGATATACTTCGGAGAGCCCCGCCGTTTCAACATGAACATTTCAGTGACACCGTACATGATGGCGACCAGTGAAATACGACGGAGTGACAGGCGTGGAGCCACGCCTCAAAAAGTCTTATACGATGCAATGAAGATTCTACGTCTGCGAATGGTCGATGGGATTTACAGCACATTCCGAAGTGTTTCGATCACAGAGAGCGTAACTCGACGCATGTTAGAGGATCCGGAGTTTCTCAAAGAATTCGTTGTGCAGAATCTCGCCTTTATGAAGTCGGTGCCAAACTCTGTCCAGTACTGGGCCTCTCGTAAACGAGATCTCTTCGCTATGCTCCGTCAACTTGGTAAGCCGACCATCTTTCTCACTCTTAGTGCAAACGAGGTACGCTGGTTAGTATTGCTGAATTTACTGCTCAAGTTGAGCAACAAATATCCTGGCAAAGTCGCCGAAGATCTCAACACATCAGAGCGGTGCAACTTGGTGAGTGACGATCCAATTACATGTTGCATATATTTCCACAAACTCGTTGGTACATTGATGAAAATGCTGAAATCAAAACAGTCATACAATCCGTTTGGCCAGTACTACGTGGAGGATTATTTCCTTCGCATTGAGTTTCAACATAGAGGAAGTCCGCACGCTCACATTTTACTGTGGTTACACGATGATCCACATGAGACTGTGTCAGAAAATATGCCGAAGACCATCGAGCTCGTGGAGAAGCTGAGTTCCGTCGCCAAAGAAGATGTGCCCAACGATACCATCTACGCCAATCAAATCCACAAGCACACTTTCACCTGCACGAAGCGAGGCGAAACGACTTGTAGATTTGGGATCCCGTACTGGCCAATGCTCACTACCCGTGTATTGATCCCAATGCCTCAAACTGATGGACGCCGCATAGCATTCCAAAAAAAGGCCAAGGAGCTACGCAACTGTCTCAGCGAACGTACATACGCTAGCATGGACGACTTTCTTAGGGAGCATAGTTTGACATTCGATGCATATCTTGACGTAGTGCGTTCAACTTTGCGCAGGCCATCTATGTTGTTCAAACGCAACTTCGACCAACTTATGACGAACACATTCAACCCTTACCTCGCTGGTGAAATCAAATCCAACATCGATATCCAGTTTATCTTGGATGAATACAGCTGCGCACAGTATGTCGTGAAATATGTGAACAAATCAGCTCGTGGAATGGGTAACTTGAATCGTGAGCTGACTAAGATGATGGAAGAGCATCCTGACCGGGACTACACGGGCCAATTGAAAGCATTGAGTGTCAAACTTCTTAATGCAGTTGAAATGTCAGCTCAAGAAGCAGCATGGTATTTACTACGGCAACCGATGAGCGAAACGAGCCGTCAAATTATGTACATACCAACAGTTTGGCCATCGGAAAGACAACGCTGTCGCAAACGTCGGAAACAAATGGATCGCGAAAACATCGAAGCAGACAGTACAGATGTATTTACCAAGAACATCATTCAGCGATATGAAGAGCGACCTCCCTCTCTGGAATCTTCATATTTGGCCGAGTTTGCTTCGTATTACGCTGATTATCATGATTTCATCGACAATGAAGATGACGTAGATGTGCAAGAAGACGAAATTGAAGAACCGGTGACCGAGGAAAGGACAACTGTGGGAAGGACGACATCAAATGAACACCGCAGACGAAAAATTGGACGAATAATACGATACAGACGCTACGAAATAGATGAAACTGTTAATTATCAACGTGAAATGGTATTGCTGTTCTTGCCTTTCCGCAATGAAATAGCTGACATTGTTGATAGCAATAAATTTCTACAACTGTTCAATGATAACAAGGATACCATCATGGAACGCCGCCAGCTGTTCGAAAACAATCTCAACATCGACAGTGTGATGCAAGAGCTTGAAGCTATGATGATTCTACAAAATTCAGACAGCAGAGAACCACCAGAAATTGAGGAAAGGAGAGTGTTTGTCGAGCAGGTGTTAGGAGGAGAAGGTTCCGAGAACAACGATGATGTCAATCAAATCGTCCCGCGAGAAGGCTTATTATCGGTCGTAAAAAATATGGTTGCCTGTAAAGTCGGTTTTACGGGCGAAGATTTTACGTGACAACGTCTTTTTCTCGGTAGAATATTTATTGATATGAATATAATTAAATTGCACAATAGGAACAAGGAATTGAATGAAAATAAGAATTGCACAAATTTTAACTATAGAAATATATTTTGTTTACTAAAACATTGTACATGTAAACTTAAACTTAACTAATTCCTATTTGAGTGATTTTGTTGAGTATAGGACGATGATAGGAGAAATATGAAATGAAAGGAAGTGTTTCTGCTGTAATGTGTCTTGCGAAAGTCAAGTCGATAGTTGTTCCTTTTAACGTAGTTGACTTAGAAACGTTTGATACGCAATCAAGATTATACGTATTTTTCATGAAATTAAGAAACGAGTTGTCAGGCTTTACGTTTTTGTTAAAATCACCACACAGAAGAATCGGTATACTAGAATCAACTTGCACGAACGGTGGCACGTACTGGCTGTTGTGAATGTACGGACCGAGTCCTTGCCATAGCAACATTCCAATATCCTGCATACTAGCTCCTGGATGAATATATACAGCATCGAGTATAAACTTGAAGCTAGTATTAGCGGCGAAGCAAGTAACTTCAGTCATGCACATGTCACCCTTGGTTTTAATGACACGAGTTACGTCTGTAATCGCAACTTGGACCACTTCCGCCGTAGATATCGATGATAATTTACGATAGATCGCCACTCCACCAGCCGCGTTGGTATCTGAGTTAGTTCGATTATTTTCCCTGGATACGCACTCATAACCCTTGATTGGAGTTGGTTCACAAGTGTCGCGCATCCACGTTTCAGTCAATACTAAATAGTCGGATCGTGGTATCACTGTATCTGTTTCAATGTCCGCGGCATGGGCACTTAAACTTTGACAGTTGATGTTCGTTACAATAAGTTGTCCAGCGTCGGTTGCGTCGTCACAGAATTTTACGGCTTGTTTGGTAATTGTGTCTAGAGTGTGTCCACGAAGTCGTAAGTATTCATTGCGAATATCTCGAGTAGTCTGTGAGTCGTTTCCATCTCGGCCATGTTTGAAAACCAATGGAGAGTCCTTTTCTGTTATGATGTACAATCCGTCGATACTTGTGACGCGGCTCATGGCTACATATACCAATTGCTGTGGTTGTTTTGAGGAGTACTTGTAAACAATTGTAGTAAACGTCCCACCCTGGGCCTTGTGGATCGTAATTGCACAAGCAGGCACGCAAGGAAATTGTTTTCGCTTGCACTTCACTGTTTTTGTCAACGAAATGTTTACCACTTTCTTGTGCACTGGCACCCAATCGACGGATAAGGTGTTTGGTTTGCTGTGCACATGTGGTCGACATTTGATTTTTGCTTTGGTACCCGTATTTTTGTCTTCAAACTGGAACCATAGAGTGGCGATTTCATCTTTAGCTGGCGGCAAACTTGTGCTGGTCGATGGTCCTCCTGGAGCAGAACGGTCATCTGCATTGGCTGGCTGACGTTCGATGTATAGCAAAACTCCAATAGCCCCATTTACCAATCCATCGGCGACGTCTATGTTAGATGTAATCATGTACGGATATCCTACTGCTAATGGCAACATGTATGGCAATCCGTCGGTTTCTGCAACCGACATCTTGTGAAGTTTCCCTTGCTCCCGGCTCTTTTCAGAATTGCTGGAATACCCAAGCATAATATCAGTGGCGATACAGTTGTGTGCGTTTTGAATTGCGTTTCGATTGTATGAATCTACTTCATGGTTGCTGTAATACAATCTGACAGCGTCGGGTACGTTCTCTTTGCACCAGACTTCAGATTTGTGCCTGGACTCAATAAGTGCGATATTATTGACACTTAGTTTGAGTCCATCTCCAATTTTGGTGAGAATCGTCGAAAACAGCTCGTCAGTTTGTCGGACAACACGGACTAATGGGAAGTAGTTGATGCTTTGCCAGAGTACAGGTCCTCCGAGTTGGTTGTGTGGTACTGTGTAACACGGACTAGCGCGCACAGGTGGCAGCTGTCTGAAATCGCCGCATAAGATCATGTGAATGCCTCCGAATGGTTGATCGTAAATACCGGTAATCTGCTGTAGTCGATAATTGATTTTTCCAAGTATAGCTGCACTCAACATGCTGATTTCATCAATGAAAACAACTTTCACGCCGACAAACATGTTTCTGTAGGCTTGCAAGTTCTCAGCAGAAAGAAGTTTTGTCACTCGAGAATTTGTGAGACGAAACGCTGAGTGAACTGTC
>CAWYPN010000128.1:0-15261 GCA_963966035.1 Acleris laterana
AAGCTTTCAAGCGCTCTAATGACAGACACGAATACCTCAAGAGCTAAAAATATACCATTGCATACACTTTTTCTGCCAGTTCAAAAGGGAAACTATAAAGTTGTTCGTAAGCATTATTAGTTCTTCGTGGCGATTTCTCAATTAACAGCAACCACAGGGAAAAACCATGGCGTTATACGTCATGCAGCCTAGTTGATTTGTATTATTTATCGTTTCATTTTGATAATCTGATAATAGCGATAAGATAATGCTTTGCGAAAATCAAGTGGATTTATGTCGGGGGAATGAGCTGGCCACGAAATAGTGCCAGAATGCCCTATCCACTTGTCGAAGTATTGTCGATCGAGGAACGCTCATACTGTGCCAGGAAGTGCCATACCCTATTGAACTACACACTGAATACGCCTTCTTTTAAAGCTACTTGCCAAAATTAGTACATTTTTTTTTCAGCACTGACTACTTTGTCAGTGCAAAGCTCATAATAAAAACCAAGTGTGATTCGGGCGGTACGAACGGAGATCTCGGTGCTCGACTTCGACTCATTTGCCCCATTTAGGCCAAAAGAAATCGAGATGTAATGATGTGGTGAATTTTGCAGGCATGTGGGGCTCATGGGGCGGCGCGCCGGCGCCCCGCGTGCCGCCGCCCTCCCTGGAGCCCGGCGCCTTCAGCCCGCGCCCGCCGCCGCACCCGCCCGTGCCTGCGCCGCCCGTCGTGGCGCTCGTGCTGCACAACAGGTACCTCGCAAGACACGACAGTGATGACCCCAGCTGGTTGTACTAGGATCAACTGATTGACGATCCTAGATGGTTATACTGCGATCAACTGACTGACGACCCTAGTTGGTTGTACTGCTATCAACTGATTCACGATCCTAGCTATTTACATTGTGGTCAACTGATTGACGACCCTAACCAGTTGTCGTGCGATCAACTGATTGACAATTAGGTAGTTGTACTGCGATCTACTGGTTGACAATCCAAGCTAGTTGTACTGCAATCAACTAGTTGACAATCCTAGCTATTAATTTTGAATGACTGTAATCGTATTAAAAACTAAACTTGTATGCGTATTTGCTTGTAAGTACCTTTATGTCGGTGTGTACAGGGAATCAGAAAACCCCGTCCCGCTAGATTCGGAGCTGTGTGCCGAGATCCTCAGGAGTCTGGAGGACGCGCCCGATTGCGATGATAGACGAGGTAAGTTAAGTTGCGAATCATACCTTGTTTTATCTTAATTATCTTATCTGTTAAGATTGAAAAACAATATACCGACTCCAAATAATCAAAGAGTTCCGTAAGCTTCCCATGGACCCTTGAGATATAAAACAAATACCGGCCAAGTGCGAATCTGACTCGCATACAAAAGGGTTCCGTAACACACTCTGTCAATATTTTAAATGTCTGCCTGTTACGATTCACGAGATAAAGCCCGTTGACAGACGGACAGCTGAGGATTAGGTATAGGGTTCCTTTAGATTTTTGGATATGGAAGCCTAAAAAATATTAAAATTGGTTAGCAATTTGGCGAAGAAATCGAGTAACAGACACGAAAAAAATCAAAAATTGAGAATTTTATCTTTCTTTAAAGCTGATTAAAAAACGAATTACTGTCGGATGAAATTACTCAAATATTCCAAGTTTTGGGTTCTTTTGATACTGCCGAATGCAGCATCGCCTTGACGTGTCCATCTTAAACATGCATAATAATAATGATTATTAATTGTATGTAGATTTTTTAGATCATTTTCACAAAAGCATTTTTTCATAGTAGCCAATTTTCACATCGCGTTTTTTCATAGTAGCGAATTTTCACACAGCGTTCTTTCATAGAGCGAACTTTCTCATCGCTTTCTTTCATAGAGCGAATTTTCACATAGCGTTCTTTCATGATTCATGATCGCAAATTTAATTATTCGTCTTTCTTCATGCAGCGATTTTTTACAAACAGCGAACAGCGTTAATTTTCCCAACCTAATTTGACAGAGTCGACAGATTTTTGAGTTATTTTGGCCCTCCGGGTCTGATATACTTACCTAATATACCTAATCTAACCTGCGAGTGCGAGTAATAAAATAATCTACAGGTAAAATATGAACGCGAACATTATACAACGACTTATGAAAATTCGCTACATCAAGAAATACGAATAATTATATTTGCGATCATAAAAGAATGCTATGTGAAAATACGCTACTATGAAAAACCGAAATGCTTTTGCGAAAATAATCTAACAAACCTCTTATAAGGATTTTTGATATTACAAAACTTTTTATTCGCATTTCATTCATAGTACTCCAACTATGAATGAAATGCAAAGAAAATAAGTGTATCGTTTGGTAACAAAGTTATTTTGGTCTCGGTTGACGCACAGAATTGAAGTGCCTCAGAATTCTATTTTAGAACTAATTTTGGAATTATGAATACACCCTGTTAAATATATCAGTCGTTTAACGCAATCTACTGTTGACGTTTCGCCGGTTGTGTGAAGTGAGATGTGTGTCGGCAGACGGCGTGGAGCGGTACCGCGGCGGAGGCTCGGAGGGCGCCAGTGACGTCAGCGACGCCAGCGCCGACGACGCGCCGCCCGCCGAGGCGCCCTGCAGGTGCGCACGCTCAATCACTCACACAACACAAGCGGACACTTTCTCGTTCTCTCATTAGGTCGCGGACACGAAGTCAGCGGATTTACGGGCGGCGCGTTCCAATCCATAGATTTATATGAAACCGGCCACGAGGGCAGCGGCGCGCGAGCGATGCGCTCCAGTCAAACCAAGGCTTACATCGTGTACGCGGCCTTACACAAGCGTCCACTCACTCTCTCGTGACTCAAGTGTCTACTTAATTGCTTACTTCACCCATCCTTAAATCATGCATTCTATTATCACAGTTTCGCTATCCACACTTAGATATAGACAGGCATATTTTTTTAATCATCAAATTAATGACCAAGCTATTTTAAAAAACGAAAGTATAAAAAAACTTACCAGGTACCTACAATATCCCAGCGTAAAGTTCATTTCTTACAGAGTAACGCCCAATGAAGAGAGAGCCGCGTGCCGGTGGACTCTGACTGGGCGCGGGGTTCGGCTTAGAGCGGACCTGGCGAGCCCGGAAGACGTCACTTTAGACACTGACCGCTCACACGTCGGCACCTCAGTATGAACCCTAACCTAACCTAACTCATTATTTGAAGTTATAGGACGCATACTGATAATTATTTTTTGAAATAAGAGTGGTTGAAATGTTTGCAGCTTGAAGATATAACTAAGATCGAAGTTGCTTGTGAAAATTATGAAAGATTGAATGAGATTGTTTAGTGCCGCATGCCATTATCAAAGCCAGATAGGTAAAACATGCAACAATTTTGTCTTTATCCGTAATTTTGACATTTGAATTCGACAAATAAGGACAAAGCACGGCTGCTTTTTTTAATAGGGGCATAAGAGCGCTCATTCAAAATAATTATTACAAGCTGGCAACGGCTGAAATATCGATAAAATTTTAGTTTAGTAACTTTTTTTTTTATCAATTTGAAAAAGCCTCGAGGTCTACCGGTAACGATTGTTTACTTTTAGCTTTAGTTCCTAAAAACCGCAATTAACATGGTTGAATGTAATAAAATTAATGTATAATTATTTATCTAACTTCTTATTAATAACGTGATACTTTAGTGGCCGTTATGTGTTTTGAAATAACCAAACGACAGAGTTAAAAAGTAGAACATTGTACGGATATCCTCGTTCATATGACAGATATTTCAGACGTTGCCTCCTTATTAAATCGTAAGTAAAGCTAATACGACGTATTACATTTGAATGAGCCGTCATTGTCAATTCACTCCCAAGTTAATGCTAGAGTATTTGCTAATGCTGCGCATTCCTACGAACGCTGACAAGTGTTTACATTGATGAGATTCCACCTGTCAGTGTAGTGAAATTGGCAGATTCCATCAAAACTCTTCATGACATTTTAGTCAACATGACAAAGTTTCTCATTTTACCACTTTGCATCTCTAGAACCGTAATGTTACGGAGGTAAAATTGATAATAGGGTATATTTCTTAAACACTTACCCCCTTACTAATAAACGTTGAGTATTGGTGGTATAGCTATAGGTACAATGTTTTGACCTTATCTGTCAAATTCGAATGTCACAGTGACAGATAAGGACAAAACATTGTATACGTTTAATAGTAAGGGGGCTAATTGGTAACTTATTGAAACTTGTGTGTGGTTTTCTTTTTACTGCTAAGTAAATTTTTTGACGACTAAAACTGATGCACTTATGTGCATTTCTTACAAAACGCACAAATTCAATCACTTTGCGTTTAAAACCATTTCATTTTAGGTTGCAAAATAGTCTATTGTATAAAATATGAAGTTATTAAGGGCCTAATTATTACCATTGCAATATTGTACGCTCGGCGTTGGAAATGTGGTTTGGTTTCGTTCGAGTTAGGTCTTAAGTTTTAATTTCAACCCTAAGACTTGTGTGATAAGTTTTTTTTACTTTTCCTTTTTTTAATGAAATCACTTGCAAAGCTTTACAACACCTTAATATTATTTATTTACTTCTTGTTTCGTACAAACGTTGTTTTTTTGACGCTGTTTGTGGCAGAAACATAGTGACCTAACGCGTAATATTTAAGATTCAAATTCGTTTAAAAAGTCAGCTGTGCTGATGTGAAAAATATATTTATACTGTATATTTTTTATCTGGTTAACATAGTTTACAGCTGAGTTTTGTACTAACCTAAGCGATCCTGTTTTAGTTAAGCATTAGTTGTAAGACTTGAGATTATGAGATGATGTGGAATTGAAGACTTATTCGTACCTCAGATCAAGTGCACTTGTACCAAACAACGATAGTGGTTAATTCGACGCAATAAAGGCTAGAGTCGTTTGAGCGCGTAATATAAGAACATTTTTTAATCTGTCTACTGGGCATTCAATTTATGCATTTATTTTGATCTCTTATTTATACATCTATTTTAAATTTATTAGCATTTTTTTGGCATACTTTATTTCTCGTAGGTAAATTTACCCAATAACTCTGCAATTGAAAGAGATGTAGATACACGTAAGAGTAGTAAATAAATATCCCGCCTACATAGGGATCTTGACTGAAGTGGTTTATCGCTGCACCCGAGGGAACTGTTCAATTGTACGAGATAAAAAATGTTTGTTTCCCGAGACTTTATTCCATTTTAGTTTAGGCCATCTTGCTTTGATATTGTAAAAACACACACACTCCGAGTGAATAAGAGCTGTCATATCGTCAACAATAGCAGTGTTTATGTTTTTGTGTTCCGGTGTGGACTTGAAACCGGTGAAATTACTAGCCTAGAGGCATTCTATATTAGTCCTCAGGGTTGGCGCATTTGTATTCGAGAATTTAAATGTCATATATCACACTTGCCATCGACCTCTATTTCACCATTGTAACAATGATAGGTGAATAGGGGAAATGCATGGATTTTTAAATCTCATTTCTTATCAAAATATGAAAATACCGTAAACGAGATCCCCAGAAGTGAAATTAAAATTAAAATCGGCCACTAAATACGGATGACACAAGCATTTTTAACTGCTAATTAGACAGCGATTAAATAGAGAGATCCGATATGCACTGTGACCATATAAACCATCCATAAACATAATATACATGTCGGCCATATAAACTCCGCGTTAAATTCTGTTTTACTGGAAAGAGATACGAGCAAATGTTTGTTGGCTTGGTTATTTTTATAGCTATTCAATAAACGTTTTTTCTCAACTGTTTGTAACATGAATCAGCTTTTATTGAAGCTGCGATAAAAAGTCATGAATATTCCCTATTCATGATTATTCAGAGCATGCAGTGTTTATAAGTTTTTACAGCACTTGGATGCAAAATTATTGTACATAGTTAAGGGCTCAATTAGGAAATCCTCAACAATCCTTAACTTGTTCCTTTGTGTAACGAAAATTAGTAATAATCATATGGATAACTTTCGTTACACACAGGAAAAACAATGGAAGAAAGTTAACGTTGTCTCAATTCAGTGCTTAACTATGTACAATATTTTTGCAATTCACCCATAAGCTGCGCGATCTACACTAAAATGTCACGTGTGTATAACGATGGTGAAATAGGGGGCAGGTGGTGAGTGTGCTCGCGTGCCTTCCCCTTGCGATTAAAATATTATGATACCGAAGCAAAAGCTAAATTAAGATGGAATCCAGGCCTAATAGGCAGGTATAAACTAACTAACCACATGAAAAAGTTAAGGATCAAAAATATCCCTACATTAATTTGTTTTAACTTGGATCACGATCAGTCACGAGATTTAATTTGGTACCCACCTTAGGTCCAAAGTCAATCTGACACTCTACAACAATAAGGTTGAGTTTCCTAAAAGTTACAAATGACTTGACATTGACTACCTCAAAAAATAATGGCATTGACGACCTCAAGCATATTTTTCTTGAATTGGGTCCCAAATTAACGCTCGTGACCGTATCTCCAATCAACCAACCAACTCTTATATTTTTACTGTCACAACATTATTGATACAAGAAAAATGGCATAAATTTATATATTAGTTTCTAAATTTCTTCGTGCCATTTATACTTGCCATTGCTTTTACATGAAGCGCCTTGAACTTTACAAACTTGGGACAACTTGGGATCATTATTTTTATGTAGTGCGATCTGCAATAGTAAGCAATCGATGAAAATATCGGTAATATAATTGTATAGCGGCCTACTGTAAACCCAACAAAGAAATAATACCTCATGTTTTAGTAAAGTAATTATTTACAATGATCAAAACAGAAATACTGGTTAATTATGTGGTTTTTTTTTGTTCTAATCGCCCTTTGCACTAAGAACTGCTGTATAATGTGTTGGAGAAAGCAACAATTACCGGTAAATTCTGTAAATAAATATTGACCTATAATTTGTCGAGTAGGTGACTAATTTTGTTAACCAAACAAGATAGGCCACAGATTCTAAAGATGTGCTTGATTAACTTATTCGATATATTGTGCATCTGTGGTCGTCTCGGTTAGTTTTTAACGCGAGGGGCAGTCGAAATACACTAAGATTGGTCGCTTTACGAGTGACTTGATTGTCACCATGTGTATAGATCCCGTCACATAGGCAGGCCCCGAAGTACCCAAATCAAGGCACGAATAAACATTTGGATGATCATCACACGATTTTAATAATATTAATGAATTACCTCATATTTGTTTAAATCATGTGTAATGTTAATAATTGAATTGAATGTTTTGTGTTGGCTGCAACGTTGGCCGCAACGGACGCATTTAAACAAGGGGCCAATGTCCAGAACGTTGGCGATTGGTTGGCGCCGGCGTTTGAGACAACACTGTAGACACGCACTGCCTTGTGTTAGACGCACGTAGTTCACGGTCTGATCACTAGATGTCGCACTTTGGCGCTTGCGCTCAACTTAATACTGACAAGACGCGGGAAACCTCTGTCCCTTCCTTACTAACTTGGTATGTTTTAAATGCTTGATCCATAGTATTTTCTTTATTGTGTTACTGAAAATTTAACCTTAATGACACATTTGAACTTGAAGCCTGGCCCAGAATTGTCTATATGTGGTGACCAGAGGAACTACGATATTCTCAAATGGCAACCACGACAATACAAAGCAGGTTATGAGTAAACTAAACTTTGGTTCAAGTTGCATTACGTATAGCGCTTGTATTTTTTCCAAACTCTTTTGTTTTTGTAATATTTTTATATAAACGATTTGTATTGTTTATTGAGTTGAACGCCAGCGTTACCCTTAGTCTAGTCTAGAAGTAGAAGTGTTCCTAAGCCTTGAAGCTTAGTGTGTTACGCTTAGCACGCTCAAATAACGATTAAATAAATTACGACAGTTCGAAAATGTTACACGATGAAAATGTTTTCCACCCCTGACTGAGTGATTGAAGTTTTGTTAATGTATCCGCGCGAGGTCCACCATATTACAACCAGGTAGATTTTTGTGGGAATTTGAATCAAGCAACAAGGAAATAAAGTTCAATCATCTTTTGTGAAATGAAACTTTAAATTCTTAAAAAATATTTCTCCTTGGTATAATATAATTTAAATCAAATTGTATACAATCAAATACATTCTTTTGAACACCGGATCTCAGGAGATTAAAAAAGTTTACATTCGTTAACCCAAACATTTAAATACAAAATTTTCAATAAAATTAATTGTTCTGTATAGGTATTAACATGTTAATAACTAGCCTCCACTGATTTTTATATCTTTACCTTTGTGACTATGTAGTAAGAAGTAAAGTAAAGTACAGAATAACCTGAGTATTGGGCTTATATCTGTGGCGTAGAATTATCCGGTGAGACCGGACGACGGACTTGTACCCGAAAGAACAAATCAATTATTATAACACATTTGCTAGAGTAGCGTTTAAATGTGGCAATATTTTAAGTGACCATGACAGTAAGCTTTAGTTACATTACATAGGCTAGAAATAATATTTATTGCAGTATAAAATACAAAATTGGGTTGACAATACCTGCATGACCTTGAAACTGAACATCCAATCAGAAGGGTCCGGTCGACTATCAGCCCTTTCGGATTGGGCACCAGTGACAGGAACACATGGGCAAGCATTGACAACCTTTTGTAAAAAATATATTAAAGTATACAAATAATAATGATAGACCTTTTACGCTCTCTCCTAGATTCTAAAGCCAAATAGGTACGGATTGAATATATTATATAGGTATAACTATGTTATTTAATGTACACAAACGGAGTCATTGCTATTTTAAGATTAAAATGTATTTTTGTTGTTTTCTTTTGAGTATTAACGTAAAATCAAGCAATAACGCTATAATCGCAATTAATATGAAATCAATTATAACCTACCAGCTCACTTGTATCATTCCATTTATTAATTCACACAAATAACACCCTTTCGTAGACTTCGTCAATCGTAATCAGCTCCCGATTTGCTCACAAATTAGTCTTAAGCTTAATGTCCACATGTTTATCGCGAAATTTATTTTCATTTATAATATTATGTAGGCAGCCTACTCTTCATATAGAGTAAAGGCCGCTTAATTATTGGAAATGCTTGCTCTTTTCCCGTATAATTATCTACAATATGAGATAACATAACTTTCGAACAAACAAAGAGCTCTTAGCCAAGTTTTTATTAGGTACACTTATCGTCAACTAATAAACAAATGTATCGTGTCATACAGATTTAACAAAATCTCTCGATGCGTCAGCACTAAGTTTTTAAATAACTATAAAATAAATGGTCCGATTTCAACAAAGGTTCATGTCAGTTAATGATAGTAAATAAAAACTAGCAATAAAATATGTCAACTACTTTCTGATTGATTGTTAAATTGAATAAGTCATATGTGTAGGCAATTGTCTGGGTAAAACGCAAGCGAATCTATAACGTAGCGACTTGTACCAGTAGATATATAGGCCTTGATGTCTTGTTAATGCCATCCACCGCCGACAGTGTCACAATAACTTATATAAATATGGGTAGTACGGTGGTCTCCCTCCCACGGTACTGAAACCGACCCAAATTGTTCACGCTGGCGTCTCGCTGTGGCTGGGAGTCGCGAGAAGACGGTAGACTAAGGCTAATATACCTACTTTTTAATTAATTCTGGGCTGATCCATCATCCGTCCCTTTACATCACCATATTCAGTATTTTTTCCATATGAACTTGAGTACAAACTTATACAAGTACTCATTTAGTGCACTGGAGATTTCTAAATGGCTACTTAACTGTTGCATTTTTTGTTTTTTGATGCAATGTTGTGAAATTTTATTTAAATAAAGCGTTATGAAAATATATACGGTTTAATTTAATCAACCTACTAACTTTAACCGCTCCTAAATTATTTGGATCGTAGCAGGTGGAAAGAAGTGGTCTCTGCCTACCCCTCTCGGAAAGAGGCGTGATTTAACCTTTTCAACGCTATGTCAAAAACAAAGTCGTCGCTCACACGCCAATGACAGCTAAACACCAAAGCTAATGTCAACTTTACCTCATAGCCACTCAGGTTTAATTTGCGCTGTCAACCATGACGGAAATATCCGTCGTTGGCGTTGAACCAGTGGTGCGGATATATCCGTCAATGGCGTGGAAAAGGTTAATGTATGCATGTACCGTAAAACGGGGTAAATAGGGATTAAGGGGTAAGTAGGGACACAACCTAAACTGAAGCATATGTTACTACTTATAATATACCACAGTTTTTTTTCCAATAGACGTAACTTTATTTTCCATTTAATACTTGTGCTTATTTGTAACAAGTTATGACCTATTTTAGGTTGTGTCCCTACTTACCCCTTAATCCCTATTTACCTCGTTTTACGGTATGTAGTATGTAAATTATATGGTCTGATATAGTCTTAATTGTCGGGTTTTAGGAATGCGTCGGCGAGCTCGCCTCGCCTGTGGAAAAGTACCTTAATTGCTCGGGGTTGTTTACTATTACTATAGCCTAACAAAGTAATATAAAATAAGATCCCTGGCCACGTTTCGGATTTTAGTGGCATTGATTTCTTATGTCTGTCGCTCAAAGTCATCGTGTGTCACCGACCGGAAACGAAGTGATTTGTATGAATTGAAGCCCTGATAAAGCTAAAAATAATTTGGAACAATGAAAGAAAAGGTATGCAACTGCATACTTCTTCTTTTTTATTAATGGCGGTCCACCGCGATATTCCGCAGTGTAGAGTCTAGTGAGTAGAGTAAATCAGTAAACAGAATTAATCAAAAGCCGGTCATCTTTCAATCCGCCATCTTCTACACTGCAATTCTTATTTCAAAAAAAGATAAATCATCCTTCGAATAGTCTCCGTATTTACAAAGACAACGCGGTTAGTACGATAAGGAATTTCTAGTAGGTAACACTCCTACCTCCTTTGAGTTAAGTAGCAAATCACTGCAATTAGGGCCGGTACAGACGCACTGCAAAATGGCAGTTCGAGTGCAGTTCTAATGCAGTTGACGTAACTGCATCAAGAAGTACGAACGTCCACTGCACTCGACCTGCTATTTTGCGGCTGGGTTGCAGTTCAAATACTGTCCGTCAGTCCTGGCTCTTAATTTACAATGGACTCAAGGAAAAAATATATGATGGCGCGACTAGGATTCGACTCGTGTAAGGGCCGGCGCTGACTGCCGGCACGGCACAGGATGGCACGGTAAGTTGTGCTGCAGCATTCCGAAGGATAACACGGCCTTCCGCGGCATGCCGTGGCATCCTGCTGGCATGACACGGCAAATTATGCTGTGGCATCCCGAAGGCCGCTACGGCATTCCGCGGTATGCTGTGGCATCCTGCTGTCGACCCAGCCACTCAAGCAACAACAATAGGGCCGGCGCTGACTGCCGGCACGGCACAGGATGGCACGGTAAGTTGTGCTGCAGCATTCCGAAGGATAACACGGCCTTCCGCGGCATCCCGTGGAATGCTTAGGCACGTTCTGTCCTACCGCGGCCTCCCTCGGCATCGTTGTGTCAAAATAAAGTAACATGAATTCTATACTCATGGTAATAAGATTAAAAATAGTTATATCAGTACCGAAATCCTTTGCCATGACACGCCGTGCCATGCCGGCAGTCAGCGCCGGCCCTAATTGGCCACCTCCGATACAGTCGGCATCTAAATTTCAAATCGCTAACAAACGTCCAAATTGTCATCTTGTGAAAACTATTTGCTTGAGATTTTTGGAGAATTACATTATTAACCCTTTTATTCGCAAAATTGAAAAATGACGTGTGTTCAAACCTCTAGTTTCATAAAGAGCATAGAAAAATAGTTACAAAAAAATATAAAAAAGTGAACCTTTAACTTGTTGAACCGGCTCAACATTGCGAAGAAAAGGGTTAAAAGTGTACACTAAGGTATTGTACGCGACTGTGCGTTATAAACTTTTGCATCTGTGTTACGCTATTACGACACTCTCCTTACAGGTCGTTTTATAATGCCTGTTATAACGCAGCAGTCACGTAAACTACTTAGAGAGGATTGAGGTGGGACTTTTACAAATAAAACACTAATTTATTGAATGGAATTGAAAATTTATTAAACCTACCTACCTAGTAATAATAATTATAATCTTCACATCTCTGTTACACATATGTATCACATGGATTTGAAAATTACTTGATTATAAAATACTATGACATGAAGCCCGAATGCACGTTTCGCAGTAATAATAATAAATATAAAAAATGAAAACATAATTCATTTGATCTTCTTCAGCGTGAGAATCGCAATTTGTTTTCTACTACAATATTAGCTATTTCTAATTTAACAATAATAATTTTAAAGAATTTGTTGGAGCTACCTACCTAAAGATTAAATAATTGAAAAAATATATAATAATTAAAACATGTAAAAATATGGGTAGTTATTATGCGTACGCGACAAACTTGAAAGCTAAATAGAAACAATTACTGGACCTAATTAAATAAAAACAAACCAGCGCAAAATGCGAGTAAGAACGGAAGAGTCAGTGTAGTGTAAATATTCTCTTACAAACGAACAATAATAAAACAACGAGCCTCGCCGCGCTCGCGCAGCGCAGACCTGCGTCCGCACTCCGGTGATCTCCACCAATGTAAATAATTTGGAAAGCTTTACGTTATTGCACATTATTCGAGCGGCGCCGCGGCCGGGGCTGGGCGACGCTTCAAATACTGTAGTTATGAATAGTTTCTGTTCTGTTAGACCAAAATCCCATATAAATACACCAATTTGGAATGAAAGTATTCTCTCCATGTGATAAAGACTCTATATAAAAATAAGTGTGACTCTAATACTATCTAAATTTTTAAATTATTAGAAATACAAATAGCTAGTAAGCTAGAATACTAAATATATGCTATGGCCACACAGGACATTCTGTACCGACGATCAAGCAACACCGGTGTCGATGCACACGATTTGAGACTCCACCAGAGAATAATTTATTTGTGACGGTTTAGGCCTCCGCGCGGTGAGTATTCGCGGCGCAACTACAGCGGCCTTCGCAATTCTAGAACATACCAATTTCAAAACTCACGCAAACTATCAAACTATACCATGAACACTCCACGCCAAAATGTACCGTGTCGACATACTATGTATATATATCTGATTGAGTAAAGGCGGCTGTGGTCATATTGCTTAACAAGATACACGACGGCTCCCAACTACACGCTTAAAAATAATGTCCATTACAATTTGAAAACACTACTTACATCTAATCCGTACGTCTAGGTTAAATTTGTTAATATTATTAATATACCGATACAAAACTTTCAAGATTTTCAAAATATATAAATATTTTTAATGTACTAAAATCGAAATAAACTTTATATAAAATGCGTTTGTATAATGTAGTAGATATAGCGTAGTAAATGTTCAGCAGACCGGCTCGTACCGTTTGTAGACAAACATAGATCATCGGAGGACTCGGGCTTTTGACGTAAAGGACGGCACGCGCGAGCTCAAACTAAATGCGAACCTACACCGAGAGACAAACTAAATTATACAACTTCTAACAGTTAATTAGGAATGTAAACATAAAATGCACTAAGAACTAACTCCGGTACGGCCGCTTGCCCCACCCGCTCGACTCTAGTTGGTCCGACAGCGCAAAACAACTGCTGAGAACCTCAGGAAGCTACGTTGCAGTCACACTTGTCCTTACAAATATCATTTAAAAAATGTAGAAAAAATTAACAACTCTCAGATTGTTTGATTTTTATTACTACTAGATAATCTAATGAACATGCATAATGAAGTTTGAATATCGTTATAAAACTAAAAACTACCTTTAATATTCCTCAATTATAAATTCTAGTTAGTGGTCGCGGCCGTGCCCCCTCCCCGCGGCGCCGCCTGGCGGGAGCATGGCCGGCGATGTCTATATAAACTCGTTAAATGCCTATATAATATGTGTATGTTCAGTAAAAGCAACAACTCTACTAGTAATGAATAATGATCTAAACGAAATAACATCAAAAGCATATTTATTTATCTCGTAACATTATAACTTTCTACTGTGTAAACCATGCACTAAATAATGTCTATGTATTTATTTATGAAACATACTAACATCGACTGAGAGCGACTGTGGTTGGTAGATATTGGGGGATAATATTTTAGCGCAACGCGCAGTGCGCGGTTACCGACGGCCTCAATCTGATACTGTAGTACTACGAAGTTTACTATGATGAGAACAAAAACCTGGTATCGCCGAGTCATTGTTCTTTTTTTTTTTTTTGGATTTTATGGCCTGGTTACAAGACCTTTAGGCCACCGAGTCATTGCGAACATTACTCGGTGTTACCAGATTCAGACTGTTTCATGTGTATACAGACTCTATCCTAGGCTGAATTACGTTGGCAGTTAATTTGAGAAACCCTAGTCCATGTATTATAAATTCATTCGATAAATTTATTAGAATAAGTCTTACTCTTCACTAAAATTATATATTCTATCATTATTATCAAGTGATATAACACGTCACACTCCGATCTACCCAAATATATAAAAATATCAAGAAAAGTGTTTACTCGCTCCCGTCAGACCGAATATCCAAAGACTAAATGAGTAGAGAGCTCTAGCGAGCGTCCGGCGACCGCGCCTCTCGTCAAAACACCCCTTATATTATATTTCGTTTCAAAATATTCATCTCATAATTTATATATTTTTTCTGTCAAGTTTATTCGTTATGAACCCAAATAAAAGCGGATGGTCGATCGAAAGGACGGCGCGGTCGGCGGGCGCGGCCGTCTCGACGCGGTCCGGGCGAGACGCGCGGCGACCGCGGGAACTACACGGTCCATCCTACGTGCATATGAAAGAAACCAGGCACGGTGTTAGCTAGGGATTCTCCAAAGCGCCAGTTAGATGCTCGAAGTGATACACAAGAAAAATGTTTCACACGTGTCCCACCTAGAAAATAATGAAAACGTGATGGGGAGGAAACATACTCAAATGATGATATTTGAAGATAGCATGTACCACGATTCTTGCGCTTCTTCTATTATAGAGTAGGGAGACCGTCCGCCTGAACCTTCGGTTTCTCTCGTCGCACCCCGCGCTTACGGATGTCTCTGCACGGGCGTCTGGCAGTAGGGGCACTCGTCGGCGGCGCGCGCGCACGTGTCGCAGAGCACGTAATGATTGCACGGCGCCAGCGTCACGGCGCGCGGGCGCTCCTCGCAAGCCATGCACTTGGTCGCCGTCTCCAGGTA